>VYXC01000975.1:171264-199012 GCA_013397175.1 Platysteira castanea
AAAAAAAAAAAAAAAATTAAAAAAATTTCTTTTTCTCTCTTTATTTCCTACCAGCCCAGGAAGATCAGTTGGCTCCTCCAGGAGAAGACAAGCACCAGAAATAGCTCAAGGGAGGGTGCTGGGCTGCCCTGATGGAAGTCAAGTTTTAGGATGAGAGCTAGTTCTTAGACAAGCTCAGAAGCTCTTCAGGAACCTTTGGCTGCAACCCTACAACAATCTCATTAACACCTGCCTGGTTTCTGCCTCCTCCCACCTCTGTGCTGCACAGGTGCTCCTCCACACCTTAACATTAAACAAACAGGAAAACCTTTTTTTCTTTTCTTTGTGAAGAGCTGAACTGGCTCATCAAGAAGTCAGCTAAACCCTTGTACCAGCAAGGAAATGGGTGGGATCATGAATAAAAGAGAGAGAGAGAGGGTAGGACCTTTGTAAACTAAAATATCAAAAGAATCACAGCTTAAAAATGCAGTTGAGTGCACTTCAAGAGCAAAGACCTTACAGAATTCAACCTGAAACAGGTATTTACTTTAAGACAAACTTTATGCTGAATGATGCTTCTTTACAAAATAAAATCACCATTGCTGCCTTGTTTGGACCAACTAAGGGCAGAAATGAACCCACACAAGTTTGCTTTAAATTTGTATGAAAATAAAAAATCGTTTGCAATGTTTTCTGTCTATTACTTCCCTGTTAACTAGAAATCTCCTACCTTTCTTATTTTCACAGTTTTTCTAGGTACTGCAACATGCATTTTGTAGGTAATGCAAAGTATCTGCAATACAACCTTAAAGGTTGTAATGAAAAACAGCCCGTGGTCCTGGTGTACCCTTTTCTCTGCAGCACACACAGAAGTAACAGCTCCTAAATTTTCTGATAACATTAGATATCACTGGCTGCCTGTCAGCCATGAGTCCTGAGAAGGTGCCTTCCACAGGAAGGGCAGGTCTCGGTGGTTCTCTACAAACGTGGTTCTACATAATAACGTGAAAAAAATGCTGGATATCAAAGCTGCACTTGGTTCATCTGTAAACAGCAAATGACTTACTGATCACAGGTTTTTTACTGCAATTTCCAAGTACAGATGGATACTGGTGCTCTAAATCAGGCTAATCTGGAAACTATGTATTACCTCAGCCCAGATCAGACTGATCATATTTTACTTTTAATCCCACACATAAAATCAAGTGAGTAAAGTGGAGGTTATTATTCTAATCCCAATTTTGCTTTTGCTACAGATCTCATCGTAGTCTTCATTTTCCCTGAAATCAAGGAGACAGGACTACCCTGCTTTGTGAGAACCAGAAATTTGGAAATGCTGCAATCCTGAATCCTGGTTGGATGCCAGAAACAAATTCCTGATCTGTTTCATAATTAGTACCGTGGCCAAAAGGTGGCCAACATTTACCACTGACAACCACCTTCATATCTTGGGGTTTCTTCTTCTTTTTTTTTTTGAGACACAGAACAATAAGGCTGACCACTTGTTTTACCAGAAAAAGAAACCCTAAAAAAACCCCACTTCCATCTGGTGTTCAAATTCACCACATCTTTGGATTTGTTTTAAGTTTATGCAGCTGACCAAATTCAGAACAAACATTACTATACAAAAAATGCTGACACATGGATTAAACCACAGAGCAGCTGATCTTATGTGCATAATAATGAACCCCCTGATGGAGTTTTCAACTTGGAAAACCTGGTGTGTCTTCTATTTTAGATTCCTTTCAACAACTAAGGACCTCATTCATGAGGTAAATTTATCTTGGGAAATGCCCTGGAAGCACAGACTGTACTCTTCCTATGTACAGTGGCTTACTATTTTCTGAAGATTTATCACATACATTTCTCAGGAAGAGATTACATTTCATTATTTCCAGAACTGGTTGTATTATACACATAATGAAGCACCTTTACTAAAAAATAGAGGATTTTTTTTCACAATCCTTCTCTTCTGAATAGTCTTACCTAGTTATACAAACCTTGTAATTAAGGGATTTAGGCTCAATCATTTTATCCTTGTTTTTTATTGTCCTGTGTTTATTTATTGTTACAGCAGCAGCTGAGGGAAACATTTGGAAAGATCTCACAAGTAAAAGTTCTTTTCGGCTTTTTGGCTTTTCACACCGTAAGTGTCCAGCCAGCTCCTGTATAATCACACAATAGTGAGTGAATTAGGAGTGTGGGTTTTAATTTATTGCAAGATTTCTTTTTTAGCTGTTTTTTCTTTTCTTTGGCAATGCAAACCTACAATCCAAAAACCACGTCCAAAGTCTAGATGGCACTGGATTCTGGTTTCAGTTCATTCTTTACTTTGGCCACAATGTGAAACATAAATCAACCCCCCAGTGGAACGTAGCTGAGGTTTGCTAACACTTCTGTGACACTGCAAGGCAGGGATCTGCATGAGAAAGCCATAGAACAAGGATACAGAGACACATGGTGAATATTTATATAACTATTAAATGACAAGCACTATTGTCTTGTGCTGCTAAAGGGTATCATTCAATTTCCTGAGAGGATCATAAAAGAACTAAAGAAACTGAAGAAAAAAAGAAAATCTTATATTGTAACAAATTATTCATCTAGGTTATAATCTAAATCATGATTTGCTTTAAAGAATGTAGTTCTAGATGACAAACAACTCAATTGATTACTCAGAGGTAAGGATATAAAATTCCTCTAAGTCTAAACCTTTCTCTGCCAAAATATCCTATTACATGCAAATTTCTACAAGGGTAGAAATGCAAGTAAGCTTCACTCAGAGTAGTTGAAAGATGACTGAATTTCATATATGCATGTAATAAGAAACTTGGATCTCTGTGGACACAGGAGAGCCTGACCCACAGGACTCAAGGACATTGATCCAGAGATTCAAAGGAACCAAGGGAGGGGTTTGAAGCCAACACACAGGTATGGCCACACAGCTGTTCTGTCTGAGCATTTCCAGAGCTCCAGTTGCCTCAGGAAACTTTTGGTTCATAACCACTTCGATATATGTAAAATCTATGCACTCTTCGCAGCAGTTTTTTACTGACCAGGAGGTGACAAGCTGCACAAACCACAAGAGATTCACCACTTAATACCGCGCTTCCCTGGATTTCTTCAAGACTCCCGAGGCAGATGGACAGTAACACTAAAAGAAGCATTGGGATGGGTTGTACCAGCATCCAACACGTGGGAAAAGGGATGAACAATATTGCATACATGGATAAGAGAGCAAAGGTTCTGAAAGCAGGAGAATTATAATCAATTGAAAGACCAAACGAGAAATAAATGAGTTATTACAGAAAATGAAGGAGAGGCCATGCATTCCAAAACAAAAACTTGTACGGGGCACAGGACAGTGTCTGACAGCAGGAGGATTGTTATCTGTATCCAGAAGGAGCCCAGTGACAAAAAGAGAAGCCCATCTGCCTGCGGTTACCTCATCTTCTTGCACTCTGCCTCTCACTCAATTCTTCTGGAAATACACACTGTGGGGTTCTATAAACATCATTTTCATTTCCTTTTCAGGGAGTTGTCTATCATCAGTCTTTACTATTGTGTCTAACTATGTCAACTCCACAGAAAAGTTCCAGCCTTCTCTCCAAACATCCCTCAGCTTCTTTCTCAAAGCCTATGAGGAAACAGAAGCAAACACAATATAAAAGCACTGGAGCATATGTCTATACACTTTCCACCATCAAAATAGAAAAATCTCTGACCCAGAAATACCCTGAACTGTGTACGGTTCTCTAAAGACACCAAGCAATCAACAGAATGTATCTTGTCTCTATACGAATCAGAATAATATTTTTCTTTATCTTTTTCTTTTCCTTAGACAAGTGCAATGCTAACCTCCCATGGCATGTGATGAGGTCTGTGGTGAGAAGGCTGGAAGGAAGATCAGAGTGCCCAGAGACTGTGAAAAAACAGACACCGACTTAAATGAAACTAGGACTCTAAGCTGTAAGCAAAAAGGATTGGCTTCAGTGTGTGCCTTGATGAAAAACCTTCTAAAACCTCTGTCAAGTGTGGTATCCAACCAAGCAAAGTGGAACAGGACCTTTTCTCCAAAGCACAGGCTGGTGTGTTTTCATAGCAGTGGGAAGGAAAAACAGAGGGGCATTCTGCCACAACAGTAGTGATGGCACTACTTTGCTTTTCTAGAAAGGAAAAGTACAGGCTTTTTAATGTTCCCTGTTGAATTTGCTGGACTCCTACTTATGAAGCACATAGTTCTTTGCAGCACAACCTCAAGGACTCTGTTTTTCTCCATCTCCTTCAACAACACTGATGGGTTTTTTGTAGGGTTTTAATACTTCATCTCATTAAAGAACACAAAAAGTGATGCTTTGATTATTTTGTAACACAACACCAGGAAAATAAGCACTTCCAGCTGTTGTCACGTAATGACCACCTGAAAGTGTAGCATGGCTTCTCTAAAATTCTCTCAAACAACTGTTTACAATTGTTGCATCTGTGGAGCATTATGCATTTTCTTTGATTCTGATGGACAAAACGAACTGCATGAGATCCAATCCTGCAGTGGATCAAGGAAATGCACATAAAACAAGTACATCTCCCTTTAAATGAATCAGAGAATATCCTGAGTTGGAAGAGACACACAAGGATCATCAAGTCCAAATCCTTACCTTACTGTACAATCTGTTTAAATTAAGAATAAATCAGCATCCAATAAGAAAGCACTTCCTAAAATGTCTAACATACAAAATAGTTGTTAATATTGCTACAACTGTCTTGCCAGCAAAAAATATATCAAATAAACCCTAAATCTACTGGCTTCTAATAATAATCTTATGTGTCCTGTGCAAGTATACTAGCTACTAAAATGCATGCCTTAAAATACAAAAAACCCCCAGTTCTTCCATTATATTATTCAGACTGATTCTGCAGTAAGTACAGAGACAACATTAACTTGGACCCTAAGAGAAGCTGAAAAAGTAGGCAAAGCACTGAATAATCTTATTTTGATACATTTGCATTCATGAAAAATACCACTGAAACTCAAAAAACTTTGTTGTTTTTTTTTTTTAATGAAAAAATATTCCTTTGTTTAGTGTCAAGAATAATTTCATAACAACACTGCATATACGGAATTCCAAGCTGCCTTTGGAAACAAAGTGCCCCAGTGACAGTAAGTCAGTGAGGCTTTCAGAGCCAGTCCCTTTGATCCACACATGTGAGGAGCTCCCGCCCAAACACACTCATTCAGTTTTCATGCCTCAGCTCCCAAGGGACACCGCAGCAGTTTGAGTGTCAGACTTGTGAAGCAAGAGCAGGAAAATAATCCAGAAACAGTTACACAGTTTGTTAGTCCCAACCTTAACTGGTATTTTTCATCAATGGTGTTTTACCATTACAACAAATGTCTGAGTGCTAATATTGCTCTTTTAATGGCTCACCAAGTTCATGAATAAGCCACAGAAAGCAAACTCTCAAGAGACTGGAAAAGATTTGGCAATTCACATTTCCAAGGTAGACAAACCAGTATTGTTAATTTTGCCTTCTCCCCTCAGCCTCCGGCCTACCAATCACCTTTCTGGAACTCCTCTTGTTTCAGATTCTTCCCTCCCATATCTCTCAGGACAACTTTCATAACTCCAGTAAGCTTCCCAATCCTTTCTTTCTATGGATTCTCTGAAAACCAACCCACACGCACAACATTTCTTCTCCCATTCCTGGCCTCCAACAGCCTCACTCTCCGGCAGACAGAGCAAACCATTTACTTAAATCAGGACATGCTCCGAAGGTTCACAGCAAGCACCCAGGAATGCTCTGTGTGTGTGTGTGGAGAGTACTTGTGCATCAGGGCTCAGAAATAACATGCTGAGTTCACCAAAAAGACTGCTGGACCTTGCAACAGCATAAAGAAGCTGTCAGGATGAGAGAGGGAAAGCCATTCATGCTTGGTGAAGTATTTAGGTTTTAAACTATTCATTTCTGATTGAAAACAATCAAAGCCAAGGAAAAAGAGGCATTCTGTTGTCTAACTGTATTCCAAAATATGCTTTTATTGATGGAGCAAAGAATTCTGTCAGGGAGTGTGGCTGATGGGGAGAAGTGGATGAACCCAGAGCATACAAAAAATCATCTGCCAAAGCAAGAAAAACCATGGACCAAATGGACTGGGAACGTTAAAGAGGCAGCAGCAGAGGCCAGCAAAACACGGAAATGATGGGACTGAACAGTAGCAGGATAGCCCTGGGTGTCAAAGCACCAAAAGCCCCATGGCACTGGACAGGCACATGCAGGGTATTACTGGAGCTGTTTATGTTGGTGGGTGTGAAGGTCAGCTACTTACGGGCACTTAATGTCAAGGGACATTAACGAGGACAAAACAGGATCTGACTTCTAAATTGATACTTTGTTTTTACTGACTTCTAATGAGATGTAATTTGAAGGGTTTTAGAAGGGACAGGCAGCCAGAAGAATTCTTTATTAACTAAGGGTAAGTAGATGAACAACTGCAATTAGCAGGGGAGAGAAAGGGTTAAAGCAGTCAGTTTTGCGCTACGACAAACAAACAAACAAATAAATCTTTCTTCAATTCAGGCTTAAAGGTTCTCATTTCTTCCATAACAGAACACAGATGATTCACAGCTGTTTGGCATCTGCTGCACTTCTACCTAGAGAATGTGTTCTCTTTGTCATTAGATATCTCCCAACACATGGGTGGGAGGACTCACATCCCCTCCACTGGAACACCAGTGTCCTGTATGTTATTAAATGTTCCTTACACATTTCTGATGGTGGAAACCAAGAACTAGACACCGACAGGCACAGAAATATGAAAGCAGGATCTGCTTATCTACACCTAAGAAATGACATTTGCATTTAGTATGGATATTTAATTTGTGAAAGAATCTAAAAGCATCACCCTTCAATTTAAAGCAATATTTTTATTATGCTCACTGTTAGCAAAAAAACTTAAAAACCCCAACCTTGCAGTTAGGAAGGCCAAAAAGTGTTTTTTCTGCCTTCTTAAAATCAGGAAAGTCTCATGTTTACTGCATGATTCAGAAAACGTAGTTGTTACTGAGCTGCAGCATTTTACAAGCAAGATGAGCCAAAATTTTGGTTATTTTGTTCCAAAACGCAGATTTTTTTGACCACATGAAACTAATTTTATATATGCCACTGATTCAGAACAAAAAAAAAGTTTATGTATTACTCGGACATCAATTTTTTTTTGGCATCAAATTATTCCATAGAATCACATGGATGAAATAACTCTGTTAAAACAGCTGTGCAAAGTACTCAAATTGGCTTGCTTTCTTCCTTTCCAATAAACCTCTAGCCTGCTTGGAAAGTCCTATTTTTTCCAGACTTCAGTTTGGGAGGCTTATTTGGTAATCTGTCATTTTTCACAGGCACATGCTTTCTTATTTTCTAGCAGCTGTGTACATACAAATTTTCATAAAAACCTACACATATCCACTTAAAAAATCAATTTTGGAGGTTTGAAACATGGTAAAGAAGGAAAGAATAACAGCAGAGCACAAGTAGAAGGTCTCAAGATAAATTACAAATAGAAAATACAAAAGCAACATTTACCTATTTTCTCTTCAAAAACAGAACAAAAAACAGCATCAAGTTTTCATGCTAATGTAAGCACATCTACCAGGAGTGTATTTGAAATGCATTCATGCCAGCACTGTAACCTTGCCCAAAAAGGTTAAGAAGAAGCACTTTCCCTAGATGCAGTATTTTAAAACTAATTAACAGCAACAAATGTAAAGTTGTGGTCAGAAGATGCCCAAAGTTAAAACAGCTGCTGTGTAAAGCACTATAACTGGCACAAGATTTGCATGCACAGCCTATATGGGGACACGTACGAAATCCAGAGCCCTCATTATTTGTAAATTCCTGACAGTGAGAAGCCCTGAAATAACAGCAAATATTTAACAGCACTTAATGCCAGTACAAACACGCATCTGCCCAGCAGGGCATGGTGAGACAATTCCAGCCTGTTCATGCTCACGGCTGGGCCCACAACATCCTGGGTTTAGGAAAAGTGGAAGGATTTTTTCAGGTATTGTTAGAATGTTTCCCCCATCCTCTGCCCCCCAAAGCTCTGCACTAAGATTAATGAAGTAGTTCAGGCCTTTCAAAGCTACAGGAAGCCAAAATAATGACTAAATATTCTTCAGTTATGTTTTCAAACTTGTCTGCACAACTCTCTTGAAACTCACGATTCTGATAAAATTACACTTGGGTCTATCTCCCAAAGAACCAGCTACCCAGAGCAATCCTGATTTTCTCAAATTATAATTATTATAGATTACTGCAGGACCAGTGGCATAATTCCTTGGTAAAGAATCTCAAATTCAGACAGGCAGGATTAAAACACATTTTAGAAGGTAATTATGAAAACTGGGCCTGAATAAGGCTCTGTTTTTTATAAAAGGTAGATCAGTTACTTCTCTTTGCCAGCTGCTCACACACAATTATGGATAGTCACAGATACTGAGTCCAAACAACACATTTTTGCTTTAAAAAGGGGTTCGACTGAAGTTAAAAAAGCCAAAACCTGTTATTTACATTATCATTAAAAACAGACAGTAAAAACTTTTGGTTTGCTGATGGTGGTGACATTTCTACATCCTACAATCACCAAAGTTGCCAGAAAAAAAAAAAATTAACCAAATAGATCAAATCCCAAATGGAAATTCAAACAACTTTCAGAATATGTGAAGCAGTATCTTCACAGTTCGGTTTTAGAAAGAAGTTTACTTCCTTGTAAAATTTATTATTTGTGTTTATAAAGCTCTCTGGTAAGAGATCAGAACTGAGAAAAGATTCCACTTCAGGTTATTCATCCAAAGCTCTACAAACAGCAACAAAAAGTCCAGTGTCACAAGGGGCGAACATCAGGCTGCCTTCCTGCAAAATAACTCTTCAGCTTGTAATTCTACTTGTAATTTTGGAAAGATTCTGACTTGGCCAGCAAATATCTGGCTGTACTTTCACTGGAGAGAAAGTTGAATTGAGTTCTACGTCTTGCTGCTTGCACCTGGTATCCTGCTATAAAAGGAGATTTTGGGCTTCACCTCTCTTCAATACAGAACTTGAAACTAAAGTATCAGAGAACACATGCTTGCTACTGAGGCATGTAATTTCTTCCTTCCTCTTTATTCTAAAATTATTCATGTTACCTACTTGATAAAAAAAAAAGCCCAAGCAACCCAAGCTTTGAGTCACACACAGAACACACAGATTCTTATCACAGGGACCCTGTTCTCAGGCAGCAGTGAAATCCATGCTGTCCTGTCAGACAGAAAATAATTTCTTGTTCCTGAATAACAAAACATGTATTTACTACAGATACTGTTTCAGCCATTTAAGAAATATTTTTATGCTTTGATTTTGTCATTTTATCAATGCTCTATTTGTGTTCAATAGCATCCTCCATTGTATAGAGCAGCAGGATGACAGACCCAGTCACTGGAACTTGACGTTAACGTGCTCACATTCCATGGCTACAGCGTGGTTATAAAAGCCATGAAAGAGTGAATTTAATATATGGCAGAACACCAGAATTTTTTTTGTTGTTTCAAATTCTAGAAACCATCTTTCTGATCCTGAATAGCAACCAGGTCCACAATGTTTCCCCTCCTTCCACTAAGCTGGTTTTGCTCATTCTCCTCTGACCATGGCTTCCCAAAGGGTCAGGGATGATTCCTCCATCACTGCCTGCACCTGCTGAACTCGAAGATCAGACGTACTTCTGTGCAGACAAAAATGTTTCTCATATTCCATCAGTAATATATGATTATTTATACAGCTCTAGCAGCAAAGATGAAAATGGGAATTCACTGACTCATGAATTCATCAACACCATCATTACTTCAACAAGCCCATTCAGTTAAGAGACAAAATTAGCTCCAGTAAAAATTCTTCTAGCTACTGGGAAATGCCTATTTACACGAGTATGCCAAGCAGTGCTGTCAACAGCAGTGGTGCCCCAGGTCACCTGCAACCCTAAGAATTTTACAGAAAGTTGCTCTTAAGCCAAAAGGATACCACTTCATCATTTTTAATTTGCAGGAAATTGCTGCCATTTAAGTTACTGTGTAAAAATACATTCAAATTTGGGAGGGACTGTGCTTGAAATATGGTTCAAGCTAAAAGAATTAAAATGTGAAATGACACAGTGGCAATTACTGCAGCAGATGAAAGGGCCAGCTGTTCTGAGGAGGAGGCAAACATCTAGCAAAGAAACACGAAATCCATAAAAAGTTTTCAACCCGTAATTTTGTATCAATGGACATAGATCTCTCAGACCAGAACACTGAGCCTTCTAGCACCATTATTCTTTCAGCCCAGGGACAGAACCAAGGCCATACAAAAGTGACTTTGTATAATTCGACTGGGCCGCAGCCCCCAGGACCTGCTCTCGCGCTGACAGGAAATAGCCGCTGCCTCGAGCCTTCATCTACCCACGTGAAACGGAGGAGACCACAGACCAGTCTCTGTTCTCCTCTAATTGTCAACATCTGCTCTGCACAGCTATGAATAATTTTATGACACACACAAAAAAATCTCTCCTACTGACTCCAAAGGCTGTTGGGTTTGTGTTTTTCTTTTTTTCGTTTTTGAATGCGAAATCTGACACTGAAATTAAGAGAGAGCCTGTTTTGCTTGTAGGTTAAGATTTACATTCTTCTGAAAGACACCATTAAAATGGAATTCAGGGTAGGTAGGAAAAGCTGATGGTGCTGGTTATTCCTTTCTAAATTCAAGTGGCCAAATAAATGCTGGCAGTTGAGACAATACATTATTTTCAAATGTTGGAGAGAAATGGAGCACTAGCCCACTGGTGGAGGTAGCGACCTCCATGAGAAGTAGCTGCACTCCCTCTGACTGCTTGTTTCATGCCAAGTACAACAAACCTCAACTGAAACATCTCAGCCCTAAAAAAGTGAGGATGCAGATGCACCAATGGACACATTCAACATGACCTGAGTTTCAGTTCAAAGAGGAAACACATTTGAGGACACCTTAGCAGCACTGCCACTTGAAACCTCAACTTTCCTGCCCTTTCAAGTGAGCCATCAGGGGTTCTAAGACTGTCAAACATCTGAATGTAGCAGCTTCTAATTAATTTTCATTTCACAATCACAGACTTATTTATTTATTTATAATAGAAGAGTGCCAATGTGAAAGGTATGGATAAAACTCTGGGCCACGCTACAATTTTAGGTGGTCACTAGGCCTGGCTAAAAAGGAAGGGGAGAAAGGAAAAAGGGAGATGTACACCAGCCTGTGTGCAACCCTCATTAGCTGTGAGACTCTTCATGAGCAGGAGAAGCAGAAGAATGGAAAAAGAAATAATTAAAGAACAAATCACAAGGGGAGTCAGTCCTTGCCAGTGTAATTCTCAGACAGTTTTCCAGGGCCAGAACATAACGTGATAAGGATTTCTTAACTGACTACTGCACAAAGCACAGGTTGACTGTTGGCTGCATATGGGACAACACTAGGGAAATTAAAAAAATCTTTTCTCTTTTAGCTTAAATACTCAGGAAATGCAGAGGAGGAAAAGAACACCGAGAACATAAAGCTAAACATGGCTCTTTTAGTGAGTTGCTGAAGCATACACTATATCCAGGACCACTGCAGTGACTTCTTTCTCTCTCCTTCTGGCTTCTGTGATAATAAAGCTCAGATTTCCCTGCAGTTGCCCAGCTCTAAATGCTGTGACAGTTCATTTGCTTCTTGCTAGAGTGGGTTCAGTATTACCTTGCTAGCCTGGCAGTGCTCCAAGTGAAGTGTGCAAAAGCACGTGAGCACTTGGACAGTCTGGTTTCTCTCAGAAACATTAAAACCCTTTTAAATGCAATTGCCAACCTGGTGACCAATTTACATCCTTCCCCTGAGGCCCTGGCTGTGAGAGAGCTGTCCATTCATGGACACAGAATGGTTCCGCTTGAATATTAAGATGACTATGCCTCTGCTACTTTCTTGTACTCACGGGTGTACATTTCAATTTCTTCATTAAAAACTTCTAAGCAATCTGCTCCTTGCAAAATGAATGGGCAATTAAAGATGTGGTAAACTTGTGGCTCTTCTGTGAAGCATCAGGGAAAGACGAAATTATATGGGTGAAGAGATGAAACCAAGAATGAAGTAAGTGAAAGCTGTTGGGTGCTGTCACGGCCAGAAAAATCAATTCCAAAAGTTGTAGTGGAAGACGGCAAAAATGAAACATAAAACACACTAAAAAAAGTACAGAGTATAAGAGTATAAGACCTGCCCATACAGTACCCAAGTCCCCAAAATTACACCATATCAAACCAATAGGTTTCAGAAAAATAAAAGTCTGGAATGAATGTTCAAAATAAATTTCAACTGCCAGTGAAACTCTTAGGTGATATTAAGCACAAACTTGGACCCAGTTTATTGCTTTTAAAACAGAATATAGCAAAGGGGCTTAAAAGGTGTACACTAGATAAGGAAAAAAATCAAACCAGAGGCAGACCAAGAACATCAAGTGCAGAAGGCTGTTTGTTCTACATTATAGACAGCACACATATTTTGTCTTTTGTGGCTAGATAAATCCTCCAAAGTTATAAAGATTAAAACATTCTTTTAAGTAATATTTGAACGATTCACTAGACAGCAAACAGTTTCACATCTATTTATAGCTCTGTAGCCTATTACTGTACTCATAGCTAGCCCCAGCATTTTTCCCTACCCTGACAGGCAGAAAGACAAAACACATTCCTGGGGGTCCAAGGCCCCTGTCCTATCTTGGCTCTCTGAGGGCCAAGGTTGAAACCAGCTCTTGGAGACACATTTTCATAAACAGAGTTTAGTTCCTATCTAAAGCAGGGGGAGGATTCAGAAGAGGGTTGAACCGAGGAGGAATTACCTCACCACTTATGTCTCTAATTGGGGATTTTTGTCAGTTGTGCTAATTTGCTAAACTTTAAAAACTGCATTCACCCCCTGCAGAGGGCATTTTCCATATCTGCCCCTTGGAGGCCTCCAGTAAAGACCAGCCTTTATATCACCTCCTACACTAGTATTATCTCCAAAGCGTGTTGTTTTATTTCGAGGTTCTTTAAGGCATCAGTGGAACTGGATGTGCTACTCACCTCTAAGGTGATGACACTGCCATAAGTGAACAGACAAATATCCATACTCTATGAAAAAGGACAGGCTGTTCACAGCTACACTGACCCAAGTTAATGCACTGAAAAGCTCACTGTTTTTTAATTTATAAATATATATAAATTTTTTATTTGCACAACTTCAGCTCAAGAACTTCTAATCACAGTCCGTTTGGCCAAGACTGTGAAAAAAGAATAAAAATCCCAGGTCTCAGTTTGTCACACTTGTACTAAGAAAAAAAATACATAAAAACTGAATTACTCATTAAATCTGGATTCTTATACTCCAAAGCTGTTCGACTGGACAATGAATCCAGCTTTTTTACAAGACAGAAAGGAAAAATATAAATTCAAACATAACATTATAACATGTATTATTAATACTTATGAGAGGATATGGTAGATGTAAATATTTTAAAACTCAGCTTCCTTAAGTAGTTAAAAAATCAGAAAAGCAACCACTGCTATGGAGACAAATGTCAAACATGGCAGGGTGAAGTCTGCATAAAAAACTATTAAAGAATAAAATCTTGAGTGTGACAGATCAAACAGAATGTGCTTAACTCATGCTCATACACAATTTTTAAAACAGTGAAACCAGAGCCCAGTTGCAAGAGACAAAGAAATGTTTTTTCCTATGTATAAGGCTACAAGAGGGAGATGCATTACAGATAAAATATGTTTGAAATCCATAATTTTTATTGCACTAGAAGCCACAGTAAAAATATTTCCCTACTTCTGTGGAATCAGCACTCTGATTTTCAAGTTCAAAGAAAGAAAATTACAGAAGCAAAGGGTTTATCAGCTCTGTGCTCTCACATATGGACAACCAACTGAAAAATAAACATCACTGAGTTGGAAATGTGTACTCGGAGTGGGGCCTTTGTTTTGAAGGGAAAAAAAAAGTTAGGGCTACTTCAATATCTTATCTATTATTTTAAAATAAAGACTGGATGTTGTCCCTCAAAAAGAGGCAGAAGTTTAGCTCCTTAAACTATAAAAGGCAATGATATAAAAGCCCAAAGTGAAGTTTAAGGGCTGTTTATTTGGAATTCAGCACAAGCACATCAACAGGATAAATATGGAAGATCAAACGAGTTAAGTGGAGCACTCAGAAACTGGAAGTTATTAGTTAGTTCCATCCATGTCCTTAACTGCAGAGAAGACTCTACATTAACAACTGAGTCTTCAATTTATTTTAACACCTTGCCCTATTTTTCCAAGTAATTTTCAAGACTATTGGGATACATAAATGGCAATATTAACTTGGAAAATCAATTATGCATTTCTGAAAATTTAATCCGTGACAGTTTTCCTTTACACTTGGCATTACCTGTCCATCTCCCACATCAAATGTCTTTGAAAAATAGTGTTTAGGATGTAAATCTGTTGCATTCCTTATGGGTACCATTAATTACTAAAAATACAAGCAAATGTCATCAGCTGGAACAAATTATAGCTCACATCAGAAATAGCTGTTTTCTATCAGTTTCATTTCTATGTCCATCAAAATCATATCAGGCTTTTTCTGCCATACAATAATCCGTCATGCTGTAATGCTGCATTCATCACGAATATTTTGGAATAAAGTCAAACTTATTGTAATCACAAGTCCCTTTTATACTATATTACAATATTTCTGTTCCATTTAAACATTACCATGTATTATGAGCCACATTCCAGCCTTGTTTAATCATGCAAATTATCAAACAAGATATGAAGAGGAAAAATACAAGTTATTTAACGCTCCTTCCCCTATGGGACACCTTTAAACTCATGCAAAACTGCACACACAAAGCACAAGCTGTATACATTTCTGAATTCCAGCAAACCTGTTTCTAAGTTCAAAATATGTGACCCTGAGCTGCCTTTTCATAAAGCCTCACTGGGAAGTTCTAATTGTGCTTTGAGTTCACAGATGTGGCTAAGCCACTTCTCATTAAACTTTCTAGAATTCCATGAACCCTTTGACATGTATTTTCACATGTAAATATAAACACTGTCAAGCTCGTGAAACTTTGGTTCATTCTCCTCCTGAGGAGAACAAGGATCAACCAACCACAAAAGGAAGCAGCCAGTTGTTTTTTCTTACATGGTACAGGCTCAATCCCGTACAAACTGCTAGAATCTGCTGTAATAACCAGTAACTTCGGCTTTTTCACTCAGCAGAAAAGCATCAGGACCTCACTATTAATGCCACATTTTTAGATAACATGGGTCACGGAAGAGGAAACAGCGATCAAAAAAATCCCAAGAAAGTGTTGAGTATCTTTTTATTGAAAGACAACGCACACAAGTGAGCCATTAACAGTGGCAAAGATGGGGGGGAGGGAGGGAAGGGGGGAGGGGATCTCAATCAGCCTTTTCATGTTTATTCATTCTTAAGTAAGAAAGCCTTTCCCTCTGACCATTTTTTGCCTTTACTAACATAACCAGACAACAGGCATCGCATGCATCCACTTTCAGATTGCTGCCTTGAGTATTGTTTCAGTTGTGACACATGGACAGCCAATCCAAGCACTAATAAAGTGGAATTTTCTGTCTGCAGGTACACAAAACAGCTGCTGTAAGCCAGAGATATTCAATCTGAGGCCACCTGGAAAATTCATCCTACTTGCAATCTACTCCTACCAGCTTTTGACTGCTAAGAAGTTCCCTACTGAGACATGTGATGATAATGGAATATTGAGTGCACTGCATTCATGGGAAAGGTCCAGCCATGCTGTCAGATCTATCTTGCCTCAAAAACAAGTTACATGCTTCTACTCAACCACAATGCTGCACCTATTTCCAAACTGGTATCTGTAGCAGATTTGTAGCACGAATGTTTATCAAATATGAATTAAACTCTAATATAGGAAGACTTAGTAGAAAAGCACAGCTTTAAAGCTGTCAGTGAAATGTTAACAGGCACCTATTGGAGCACAGAGAGGTGTGTGCTATGAAAAACATTAATTATTGCTCTTCTGTCAGGTGGTTGGGAGAGATTATTGCTAAGAACCACAAATGACCTGTGACAATTTCCAGATTTCTCCAAAACCAAGAGCTCCAAGATAACCTGCAAAGTCCAATATGTATCAGAAGTCATACAGACACAGTCATCCAGACTCACCATGGCTTTCTCAGACAGTTCTTTATCTACATTAGGACAATCCAGCCTTATCATCCACAGGCCCTTCCTTCTGGCAGGAGTCTCCTCACGAGTCACTCTAAGTTTGCTGCCTGCTTCCTAAGTGAACAACCACGTGAACGCATGGAAATGTCTTTGAGGAGGAAAAAATGGTAGATGGAATTGTGCTTCAGGCAGAACAGAATACTTCACAGGCTGGGAGACTAAACTAACCTAAAGCAGTGATTTAACAGATGTGGACAGGAACTCAGCTCTTTTACTTACAGTCAGCAACAGCGCTTAAAAATGACTTGTATAAATATTTGTGCACTTAATCCCACCTTAAAACCATTCAGACCTTTTCACTTACACAGCCCAGTAAACACTTGCACAGTGTAAAAGAAGGGCTGCACGATCAAACCTCAATCACATTTACAAGCACAATTTGGACTCGGATATCCCGTCAGATTGCTTTTAATCTACATTTCTTCCACTTACTTCAACATCAAAACAGTCAGTTCTCTTAATTTGTTTGCTCGTTTTCTTCCTGTACCTGTTACTGCAATCTGCACTTACTGAACAGTTACAATTATCCATTTTTATCTGGTTTTTTTACTCTTGGCCAGAAAGAGAAGGTCTTCCAGAACACATGTATTTAAGGTTTATATCAGTATACCCATAAAAGTGTGGTTTAATCACCTGCCATTTATACAGAAGATAACATTGAAGAAGCAAAAATTGATCTTTTTAAAAGTAGGTTTTTTCATTATCATGCTCCCTTTGTACTCTCTCACTCCCACCCCGCTCTCTGGGGTATATATTCTGAAATTTCACGCATACCATAAAGTATCTTTGGAATGTTACAGTATAATTGTTAAGAGAAACATTTAACGGATGAGTAAGCATCAAGAGGCCAGGGCTAAGGGAAAAGATAAAATGCTGGCAGCATTTTGTATTTAAATGAATCTTCTGTATTGAATGATCTTCTCAGCATGAGGACTGGGGATGGACATTTGATCCAAAAATCTGGTATTGACTCAAGCAGTTTAAACACAGCATCCAGCACAGAGGTGTCTGAAGGCACCTCCCAAAATATCTGCAACCAACCACCACTCCCAAACCTGCCTTTGGGCACTACCCAGAAGAGCAACCCAGTGCCACAGGATATTATTTGATCAATAACATAAACATTATAATAGGGGACGACATGGTCTTAACAGTTGGCTCTTTTTCCTTTTTTAACTGGTTGTTTGGTTTCCCGATTTCCAGCACAAATAATCTACATGTCCATGGTGTGGAAATGCAGCAGAAGTGACTGGAAAGAGCTGGGCACTGAGTATGGAGACAGCTAAGAAGAGCTAAACATGCTTTCACACAGGAATTCATGCAGGAATTTGCTGCAGACAATGTGCTGTAAATTAAAGCAAATTTTCCTGAATTCCCTGAAGGACTGCTCCTCCCAGAGATTCTACAAATCCATTAGCACAGGTCCATCATTAAAGTTTTTTGGGGTTTATGTACCAAAGAGAGTTTAAAAAAGATACCCAAAATAAGGCATATGATGTATTGGGGTAGATGAATGGGACAAATCAGGCCTAACCTCAGATAATGGATGCATACCCTGATTATTAGAGTACAGCTGAGTTGGCTTTTACTCCCAATTCCTCCTGTGCCCCATGCTTTTTTAAGTAAGAAAAAGAAAAATAGTTATGTTTCTACCCAAATTTCTAATCGGAAGAACGGATACAAAAGCAGAAGTGCCACGTGCTCACGTGCTCTGGAAACCAAGCAGAATTTTAGCTCCAAAGCTGGAAAAGCCAAGCTGCCCCAGGCTTGTGTCACAGCTGAAGCTTGTCTGATGACTGGGCACCTAAAATCTCCCTCCAAGGGGATTCTGTGGTGCTTAACAACATATGAGTTGCAGCTGGTGCAGCACAATTTCTCCAAAACTTCAGATTTTCACAGAATTCTCAGAAATCTACTGTCTTTGAGGAACTTCTGTTTCTGCATGAAACTTAGTGGAGAACAGGTAGCACGTTAAAAAATAATGAGGAACGCATAAGTAGTGTGAATCTATAAATCTCATCTTGTTAATAAACTCATGGGTAAGTACCACAAGTTCTACTAGTTCCAAACCCAATTTACTATCCAAAATTGCTAATCTACCTGTGAAATGTGAGACTCTAAATTAGAAGTAAAAATAATAGATTTATTAAGGCTTTATAGGTATTTGTAGCACATAAGACTGCAAGGGACTTCCCAGGTCATCATATTTGCATCCTACTGTCAGAAACACTATATTAAATCATCCCTTCTAGAACACATAGATTCCCATCTTATTCAAAATGAGGGGGGTTTTTTTGCATAATCTCAAAATCAGGGTATTAGTTCTAATTTTCCACTTAATTCACCAAATATCCAGTGGCCATTTAGATGAAACACTTCAGACTGTGTATGACAAGCTTTTACATCCTCAAGTTTTTCTTTCTCTTAACCAACCCAACGATCCAGATGTTGCTGTCAGATAAATACACTGGCTTAAATTTGTATTTTTTCTAATGCCACACTAACAGACAAATCCAAATATTCCATGGGTAACTTCTTCTGTAATTACTTTCCCTTGGTGAATTATAGGGAGCTGTAATACCACTGGTGATTTTAAAACAAGGTCTGTAGATTACCCCTTGTGTTACAATGACCATAGCAAGGCCTGTGAGGAGGTTTTTGGAGTTAGGGTAACAGGGAACACAACACAGTTTATAATGAAGCCTAACAAATAAGGATATGGTAATTTTTTCAACCACTTAAATCCAGGGAAATGAAAACCAAATGTCTTCCTAACATAGCATCCCAAAACCCAAGCCCAAATACTTGGATCTTAAAGCCTGCTGGGATGTTTTCTGCTAACCATCCATTAGATTTCTTATATTCTGTACAGCATTCCTCCACAAGCTGGATTGATTTCTTCCACAAGCTTAACTTGTTTTTGCCAAAGTCTCTTTTAGTCTCTATTTTAGTTCAGCATTGGCCTCCTGCCTAACGAAACAACCATTCTTTATGCCAAAACTGTCATCTTCAGTTGCACAAGACGCAGCTCACTTACAAACATGTATAATGAGCCCGATGTTTAATGCCTGAAGAACTGCTGTCTTGAAATGATCCTAAGCAAAACTTAAACAGATACAGGAGTGGCCAGTACCTTGGGTGGGAGAAGAATCATTCTCAAGAAAGACTTTTTTTTTTCCCCTTTTGTATACAAAGAAATACACTTTTTGAAAAGAAAACCCTAAATATTAGAACATGAAAGTATATGTAGTTTGCCACTGGCAGCAGTGAGACACGTAAGGCTCACTCCAAACCTGAAAGCTTCGTTCTCACTCAGTGTCCAGTCATTGTTCTGTAATGATCACATGCACCATGACCTCGGCTTCTCTTGAACAAACTGTGTCTAAATATGAGAATCTGATAACCTTAATAAGTTATTGCTTGTGACTGAAAAAAATCCATCCAAATAAACCTCTTGCTCTATTTTCCTGCTGTAATTTCCAACAGAGCTGAAACAAAAATACCTGTGTAAGAAGCTGTTCCTGGGTTAGGTTATTGATCCAGCGAGTGTATCGTTCTGTAGAGTCCAGTGGCTCTCTTCTGACTTGGCAACCAACAATCTAAAGCAAAATGAGATAAATCCCCCAGGTTAAACTGCTGTACACCCATGTGGCAACAAAACAGCATCAAAAAATAAACGTTCAAAACATGGCAATTCCAAGAATTAAGATTATCTATAGTCCTTACTAGCCCCCACTATGTTCATAAGATAATATGGCATAGCTGCTCTGCTCAAATATTAAACAGTTACAGACTTTAAAGGTCTCTAGAAAACACTGAGGAGCATCTTTTCAATAACCTCATTCTTGGGAATATTTGAACCACTTTGGTTGAAATTTTCCATAGGCAGACATCTAGAATGCAAAATTTCAACCAAAAGTTTGTCCAGCAAATGAAAATTGGAAGTCAAGTAACACCAAACAATCCTACCAACAGTCCCATAACCTATAATACCCTCCATTACTTCTAAAATGAGGAAAGTCCCCCGCATATTCTGATTTGTCTTGTTCATGGCGGAACTATGTAGACACCTCATTTTGATTTGGTCACTGAAGCACTATACACCCATTTGAGCAATAGCTCCTTATCCAATACCGTTCTGTATCTGCATGGGTTAAATACGAATTTTAATATTATTATGCCAGTAGGTGTTCAGAAACAGCTTCCAATATGTATCGGAGAGAATATTAGGGGGATTACATATTACCTGTATCTGCACAGACAGATGTTAATGCAATTTCATAGAAATGCTAAACTGTTTGCAAATCTCTGATTAGACATGGAAAAAGCTGAAGAGAACCCCAGGAGTGTGACTGGACAGAACGCTGCTGTCTGTTCCTCCCAAAGTCTGCAGTCTACACAAAACCTTCAGGGTACCACAGGACTCAATTATTTATGCAAAGTAAGCTGCTACTGTTTTATACCAGCTACTGCACTCCCATCGTACTGTAACTCTCCATTGCTCTTCCTGAGTTTGATGGTGCTTCCTACTGAGGACGTGTTTGTCCACTGAGAACTAACACCACAGTGTAGGTATTAATGTTTCTGAACACTAATTTCCAGTAATCAAGTTCTGTTCAAGAACAGGTGGGAAACTTCCTTGGTTTATTTTCCCTAAGCATTCATAATCTTCCAGGTATCCATGTTTACAGAGCTTTAAACCCCAGAGAGATGTGAGGCCAGAGTTCTGCATGTGCAGTTACAAATACTTTTGATGTGGGAACAAAAACATCACAAGAAGATCTTGCTGGGGGATTGCTGGCAATGAAACATCACAATTTAGAGTATGATTAAATACAATCAAAGTACCAAGCATGGAAAAAAAGAAAATGTTATTTGCTTATCCCATAAGAATAAAGCAGAATGTCTCTGAACTAGGAAATGTTTCCTCAATGACAACAACAAATTACTGTGGAAAACATCAACCCTCATCCTGACTTAAACCTCAAATTACAGCTAAGTAATACTAAGATATTTTTCAGAAGGTTTACCTAAAATTCTTTTAAACTGAATATTGATTAGAAGAGTTCACAGAGATGTTTTTAATGGGGGCACATTACCACAAACCACAGAGATTAAAACCTGTCAAAGGCTGCGTCACATGTACGTCTATCCTGTGCTGCAAGGATGATTTTTGTTTAAAAATAGAACTCCTTCTAGTAGTCATTAATCAAGCCCTCATTAGCCTTCTCTTGCATATCCTAGGTTTTTTTCCAACTTACAAAGACACTTTACAAAACTCTGCATAAAAGGTAAAAGGGAAAAATTACCTTTATTTTATCTCTCAAGCATTCTATAAGAGCACAAGATGGAAATTTAGTTTCTTTATTTAAAGAGTCACAGTGAAGCTGAACAGATACAGAATACAAAGGGCTTTCAAAAGGTGAGAGATTAAAAAGGAGAATTCCAAATTTTTTTTTCTGAAAACCTGATTTTCAATTACAGCCAAGCAGGAAGTGCAGCCATCTCTCTCCAGGCAGCTTGAAATTTAAATTAGAAGCAGAGGACAGAGTTTCACAGTTTTATAGTAATTTCAGACCAGACTGATAATTTCATAAATGCTGCTGATAATTTAAGCAAATGAAAGTAAATGCTGAATGCAAGTGCTCAGGTAAAGGACTGTAATTCCCTGAAGTCAGAGAACAACTGGTTCAAATCTCAACTCCTCACACTTGAAGAGAAAACTGAACAGGTTTGATCAATTATCTGTACACACACAAGGAGAGGTGAAGGCAGCCAGAAGAAGTGCTAATAAATTGGATCCTGACAGCTCTTTTCTGGATTATTCATCACTGTTTAGGCATCTGAATCTCTCTTATCTAACAACTCAACCACTCCATGCAACTAGGAGTGGAGTTAATGAATTATATCTAAACAAGATTATCAGAATGAATGTCATGGATATGTGCTTTATGCCACTGCACTGAAAACATTTTCAGGAGTTGGAGAGCTATAAAGCCAGTACAATATGATTATGATACAACTAAAATAGTACAAATAACAATAGTACAAATAACAGTGAGATTCTCCAGGTCACAGTACCCTGGGCTAGCCACGATGTGTGAAATAAAAATCTAACGAGCACATTTAGTAAATTCAGAGTTATGCTCACATTCAGAGGACCTAGGCAGGATTACTGCACTCACTACCAAATTCTGCTTAGAGTCACCTATAGTCACAGTCCTGTGAGCTACAAAACTGCTCCACCGAAACACAAGAGTATTTCAGTCCCATATCTGATGTGTGCAAACCCCAGCACTCTACACCCAGTCTCTGACATGCCAGAACTTGTTCCAGCTTTTCAGTCATGGTTTTGAGAAGCAATATTCAGGTAGAGATGTTTCTTATTTTCATCATTTTAGGTTTTTATGTTTTCCCTTGCACATTTAAATGGTAAAGGAAGCGGGTGAGAGGAAACAAAGTTTAAATGAGTCGGCAATAATTAAAACAAACACACTTTCTGCAGATGTGGTGTTTTCAAGTTTTTTAATCACTACAACTTCCTTCACCACAATCTTCCTTATTCAGGAGGCAGCCTATGGGTCAGAATCCACCCCTTGTACTAAAGAGGAAACGAGGATGAAAAAATAATTGGTCTTCAATTTTATCCCAGTGTTTTCCATCCTTGTTTTAAAAAAAGAGGAAATTAACAGAGACAGGCAAAAGCAAACTCTCCACAAGGCAGTAGGCACTGGATGTACAAACATAGAGAGGAGTTCTTCATACAATGTATCTTCTTTTAAGGAACTTTATTATTGAAACAGGTATTGGAAAAATATGCATTTTAGCATGAAAAAATCCACATCTTTTCTGTACAAAATAAATGCAATTTGCAAAGGTTATATAAAGTACAAAACTTTATTCTACACTCTGAGGAAGAATGTGCAGTGTTGTGTTTCGTTTTAGAAATATGACAGAATGATGGAAACCTCCTTGAAGAGAATGTAATTAAGTATTTAGTGAAGCTTTAATTAGAAAAATAGTAACATTTGATCCTAGAAAATGTTCTGTGAAAAGAAAGACTATCCAAGTAACATGCAAAATACGGAGGATTATCTCTAGGGCATGACACCTTTTTCCCCAGAATGGCTCTTTATAAGAGCCCACATATGGAAAAATCCTAAAATAAAAAGCTAATAAGAGTTATTTACCTTATCCCAAAAGTTTAAGAACAGCTTTAGTTAATCAAGTCCACATCTTTTGTGTTAAGGAAAGGTAGATGTCACCTCTGCTGTCTCCAAACACCACTTCAATTATTTTTATTGTAGTAATTTCCATGCAGTAATTTCCTTTAAGAAAGATTTCAAGATCATCATTTAATGCAATCAAGAAGGAAAAATAAACTAAGGAAAAATAAACTAAAGAAATATTTTTATGTGGTTAAAATCTTTCCAAAATTATATACTGCAGGAAGAAGGTAGTAAAATGTGTTTCCTCTCCCAATCATTTCCAAGGGAGGAAACTGTTCTTCAAAACATGTCACCTGTGAGGTAATTTGCATTAGGTGCAAATATACAAAACACACCCTAGTGTATTTAAAGCATGTTTTAAAAATTATAACATATATTGACAGTGCTGACTCCCCAAAGAAGCCTTTAGGTCAGATGAATATCCATTTCCATAGATGTTCTTATCTTGGAGCAATCCACATTTAAGAACACCTGTTTAACATTCTACTTGACCCTAGTTCAAGTCCAAAGTCCACAAAAGGATGTTACATGTTTATTTTCAGCACATAAAAAGAGAGTAATTAAAACCAAGGAAGTCTGAATTTTCCTTAGTGAATTTATATGAAAAAAAAGAAGTCAAGGTGGTGTAATCAGAATGAGCCCAGCTGAGCATCACAACACAGGAACATTTAAAAAGATGTGGTCACACATGTGAGAATTCATGAAGTCTGAACATGACATTCTGTGAAAAACTTCAAGTAAACATCACTGAAGAGACACCATTTTCTTTTGTCTCTAGCTTCACAAAGTCTGATTAGATTGTAATAATTACCATCTCAGCAAAATGTCTGAACACCAGGAGGAGGGAATCTTGATTTTCAAACATTTTATGCTTCAGACATAGTTTTAAAAACGAAATATGTTTACATGAATGAATTACATTACAGTCAGATTTGCATGAATATCAAACTCCAGTAATCACAATTGTTTGATGGGGTTATTGGCATGCGGAGACCATTCTAAACACAAATATAATTACAAAGTCGTGTAGGTTTGGCTGTTTCCCATTTCGGTTATTTGATTAAATGTAGAACAGACTCAGACTGACATTGTGACTTTGAAAACGCTCTGTGGTTTTTTTCAGAAATACCAAATTTAAAAAAAACTTTAAGGAAGCTGCCTAATAAAAAGCAAAGACACAGCTGAATTCCAGCAGATCTGAGTGATATACATGGAAAGGCCCAAATACTGAAAATGTAAGAATAATACTCTCACATTGTCAAAGAAAGAATTTTCATATTATTCAGTGCAAAAAAAGAAAAGGAATCATATTTTTTCCTCTAAACACACTCCACTGTCACCACTTCAAACCAAAACCTTCACACAACTGCTGCTTTAGCTTCTACCCTCCATACCAAGAGAAGATTATTGAAATATTAGAAATGACTTTTAAAAGCCTCTAGTGACCATTTCCTGAAGTGAAAACTATAAAAGTTTTTATAAGTATCTATATTGGATAGCCATAATTCAGAGTCACATTTTCCACATGCTGGAGAAAAATGTAAAAGACTTGGTAGTTTGATAACAGTAAAAGGGAGCTGAATATAAAAAAATTCTGCTGACCAGAAGAGTTAAGACTAGTTCATGAAAATATTTCTCTGGACATGTTTTTCTCCCACATCAAGAATCAACTGATGTTGGACAATCAATAACTGCATGGAATATAATCTCATTTTCCTTTCTGTCTATAACAAAGACAGACCAGAGCCTCTTCAGATCTACTCAGCCCCTTTAGTGGAACAAATTCCTGCTAACAGGTATATGCAAACAAATTTGATCTGTCATTCAAGACATGACAGTACTATGAATTAATGTCTTTTCAATAGCTGTTGTATGAATCAATTCTTATATTAAAGCTAACCTCTGCAGGCAGTGCTTGCTGGGACAGGCCTGGGCAGCACACACTGATCTGTCTCAAACGTGCTGAGTAAGGGAGTCAGAAGGAGAGCTGTGCAAATTAACTAAGGAGAAAAAAAGATTATTTAAGTTCTACACAAAGAAGATTTTAATCAACTTCATGTCCAATATATAAGCACTTATCAAAGGAGAATCTTCTCAGCTATACGCTACAAATGCAGGGCAAAGCACTTAAAGGGAGATGGTAAAACCTGGACTTCAGAATTAAAGACACAGAATGAGAGAAGATCACCAACAACTTCGTTGCACACAGGAAGGATGAAAATTAAATAGAGGTATAGAACGGAATTTAAATGAAGGACAGAGAGGTAATATTTAGCATTATATAGTTACGCTTTATGGCAGTTTAATAAAACCTCACATACACTCACTGTCTTTTCACACCACAAAATTATAGAATCAACTGGATCTGATCATTTCAGCCACAAGAAAAGAATGATATGATTCAAACTAGTGCACTCTGTAAGCAGAGCACTCTGTAAGGGAGGGAGGAAAAAGGTCTTTCTAGCACGTGGCAGAAAGGTGTGACAGGTCCCAACAAGCAGTGACATGAGGAAAAAAAAATCTATTAGATTATGACCTTCAAAATTAAAAAAAAAATATGCTTCCAGACCAAAAAGGAAAAAAAAAAAACCAACAACAACCCCTTAACTTCTAAATGTAGTTAATTTGTGAATTTCAGTAGGGTGGGAGGGAAACAGCCAATGCCTTTGGCCTAGAGTTGTGCCTTAAAGAAAGGAGCAGCTCAGTTCTCATTCATCTGCTGATTTCTCCAACTCATTGGCTGATTGTGCAATATTTGTTTCAGCTCTCCCAGGGCAGGTGAACAGGTCTGTGAGCCACCAGTGCCAGGCATTGTTCAAGTTCACTCGATCCAATCACAAATCTCACAGTCACATTAACCATCAAAGATATGCAGAATCCAGGCAGTTGGTTAACACAGGCAGATAATGCAATAGATAAAAAATGGCCTTAGGCACTGCTGCTCTAGAGCTAAAGTCAAGCTACAGAATATGCCAAAAATCTGCTTTAGAGATGCAAAATAGTGAGAATTGCTCACTGAAGAAATGCAAATGGTATATTCATGTTCTCTCACATGCCCAGGTACCCTACCTGTTTGGGACAGAGGATAGTAATTTCACAACAAATAGAAAGGTATTCATTGTGATACTGCTACTGATTCACCTCCTACTGAGCCAGTGAAAACAAGAGGAAATAATGTTCTTTATTTCTATTGCCCACATTCTGACTCCAGCTGTACTTTTCTCCAGGTGGGAGACAGTGGTGGGAGACAGTGAGGAGAAGTTTAGCTATTTGCTAAGCTCTTTAATGTTACTCACAGTCTCCAAGATGGTTCCCAGATCCAGTGATTTTCCTCCAGCATGCCCAGAGCAGGGCCTGCTGGAAGCATCCAGCAACAAGATAACCAGGGAGCAGATACCACTGACATTCCCCTCTCTCCTTGAAACAAAAAGCTTTGGGAGTTCTCAGAGGATACTGCTCTGTTGAAATGAAATAATAGAATAAATGTGAGGCAGAGTGAAAGACTGCAGAGTGTGTGTGATTCGGGGAGTAATTTCCTGGGCTACTCCAAACTCAGGAATGTTGTTCTGTAGAACACTAGCATGTGTATACAAGGCTGGATCTCCTCCAGAAGAACACAAAATAAGATATGAAGGCATGATCTTTTCATAATCAAGGGAAATAGAATCTTGAATCTTCCTACTCATTATCTGCCAACAAAACATACATGCTTTGTGGTTCATAAATAATCAACACCTGGCTTACCCTGGATAAATTGGGTAGACGCAGCTTCTAGGTGATATACATGAAATGCATAAAATTCGTGCTTGTGAGATGTCAATCATAAAATTAAGGGAAATCTTATTGTGGAATCAGGATTTGTCAAATATGTGTGTGTCAAAAGTCTCAGCATTCGTTCATAATCTACCTCAATTATAATGTCCAAGGAATTTATAGCATAAATATTTGTTACTGTGTATATAGGTATGTTTCAAACATTGTAATAAGTCTTGGTTTTGTAAGATCCTATGTCAACACCTGATACATGTACATTTTTGCATCAAATAGTTTTCTTAATTACTACAAGTTTCTTTAAAATACTGTTGTTAGTTAGAAAATGTTAAGTTTGTTCTCTGAATGTTTTCATTTCAAGAGTTTTTATTCTAATCATCCCGGGAGCTTCCAAATGCTACGGGTATTACAGTACTAGTTAGAAAAACTGTTAATTTATTCTTAAGGATTGCACT
>VYXC01000975.1:201821-274073 GCA_013397175.1 Platysteira castanea
AAAATCGGAGGGAGGGGAGTTGCATTTTTCATTCCAAGGGAGGCTGCTGCCCTTCTTAAGCAGACACCTGTCTTTCAAACCAAGACACAGGACCATAAGTTTACAGAACATGGGAGTAACAAGTTTGTGTTGCTTCGAACAGATCAGAAAGACCCTTCAGTCTACTCAGGTCCTCTTTATTACTTGTTTGATTGCCATTTAATAGTTCATACTGAAGGCTGTTGGGCACTAAAGTATAACAGAATATAGACAAAACAGTTGAAGTGCTTTCTAAGAAGACTACAAACTGTTCAGTTGAATTTAGTCTAATTTAAAAAGTCTTAATTTACATCTATAGAAGCCATATAAGCAAGAAATGTGATAGCTCTTAGCACTAATTTCCATAAAACAAGCATACTGGATCAACTTGCCTTTCTGGTTTTTCGGCCTCTGACTACAGAATTACATTACCTGATTGATATCAGAACAAAAACAACTTTCCATTTATCATTTTATTGTGTTTGTAATGCGAGCTGGGTTAACTGCTACTCAGGTACTATTAAAGCTATAATTTAATAAATTACATTGTAAGGATTATCAGATTTCAGAAGAGCCCTAGTACAGGTATGATGAGCAGATACACATCCCACCACTAAGCAGCAGGTTGTTTGGCAGTCATTCCTCAGCTAAAAAGACTGCAATCACCTCTACTTTGAAGCAAGTGTGTTTTGGAGGAAAAGTTCAAAAGGTGTTCTGTTGACAGAGAACAATAATCCTACAACTGTGTGTTTTGTTCAGATACCTGCAGGAAACACCTTCATGACAGACCAAGTCAATCGACCTTTCCTTTGCAGAAGCCTCTTGCACACCAAAATAACTACCACAAGAGAAAATGTCAGGAGAAGTGAAAACAGTAAGTCTGATTTTTGCGGACTATTGCTGATAGGAATACACACTCAGTTTTCAAGTTTATAAAGGAATATCTTTGCCAATAGTATTGATAAATTAACTAACTGCCATTACAAGTTTTATATATATATATAATCTTCGGATAAGTAGAACATACGCACAAACTCTCTCAAAAGAATACTGACCCTAATCAAAGAGAATCATATAAAGCCAAAATCATATAGATCAGAGAAAAACTATCTCACAGGATATTTCTGACAGTTTATTTCACAGGAATAAAGAATGGAATTCTAATAATGTTTTCTTTTGCAGGCAGAGAGAGAAACATCAGCTGAACTGCAGGCCACTTACTCAGTGGTAACAACCCATACATTCCCTATGGTTTACAGTTTCTTAATTATTAAAAGCAGATAAACCATAGCTGTAGCCAACCCTTTGCAGCTTTTCACATGACTTAGAGGGTCTACATTAAAAAAGGCATTCTCCTTTAGATTACAGACATTAGCCAAACCTATATACTTATTTGCAAAAGAGTATCACTGTTGTAACGAGATCTGGTTTTCTGAACAGAGAAAATAAAAGGAAGAAAAGAAGTTCAATCAAAGCTCCTATTCAGGGCAAGGACTAAAAATAAAGGAAAAGAATACACTGGTTATTGCTTTGCCTCCACCAGCCCCACTGTGAAATTTTCATATCCTTTTAAAGATGTATCCGGAACTCTGTCAAAGAAAAACCCAGAAATACACACAAGTAGAAAGTACTCACACTGTTTGGGTGTTGAATGGCAACTTCGTGCTGCAGCCTTACCCGCTGGGGCATCATCACATCATCCTGGAATAAATAGCACACTGTTACTCAACATAAAAAGGGTCACAGTACAGTACTGACACACATTAGAATATGTTGCTAGATTAACATCATTTTACTGGCTTGCAGTCAGAAATGCAAATGGAACAGATATTAAGAGACTTTACACTTTTTGTGGATTAAACTCGATGCTGTTCAAGCTGGAAGTGATCAAAACTACTACGTGACAATGGTGCTGTGATCTCAACACACATCCACAGGCACCCACACATTTAACATTTATTTCTCAAGAAACTCACCAACTCTTTCACAACTCCCAGAGCAGCAATGGCAGTGTGAGGACAAGGAACTAACCTCAGTTAAAGCCATGAGATCTGAGACACAGCAATATGAGGAAATGCTTTCTGTAGTCTGGGTGTACCTTGTTCCACTGAAAATGAAAAGCCTTTGGTCTCTAGATCTAAAAATATGTCATATTTCATGAGCACAAAAACTCTTACTTGTGAAATGATAAAAATTCTATGAAAAAGGGAAAAAGGGAAGTACCCACACTCATAAAATGCATTAGCATTGACACTGGCTTTAAAACACACCACCTAGATTTAAATTTCATGTTAATACTTCTTCCACCTGCAGCATAAAGATCTGTTTCATTTACATACAAAAAGATAGGTTATTTTGTGAAGAGTCAGTAACTTTGCTATCCTGACTTGAACTGTTAGGAGAGATTCCTTTCAAAATTTTATTATTTCCAGTTCAAAATTAAATCCTTTCTAGACTGTGATTTTACAGTCTGTAAAAACTGTACCACAATTTTTCTTCCCTAAATTTAGGCCCCTGAGATTTCTACCTATATTCCTTTTCCATGTTGGTGCCATATTTCCTTCCTTTTAAAGAATCAGTCTTTTTTAGATGCTGGTTAAAGCTAACACAGCCTATTTCTTCTCAGAGTATTTCCAAATAAACTTATCAGGCAAACATAACTCAAAGGAGCCCTGAATTCCTGTTCTACAGGCACTCTTTTAACAGTTCCTCACACTGAAATCATTCTAAGATTCCTATTAAAGCACAAACCCTCAATATTGAATTTCTAACAACTTTCACATTAGAAGTCAAATTTCCCATCAAGTCAACAGCAACAAAAAATATATTGGTGCTTAAATATCTACAGCTTGAAGAACTGAATGACCTCGCTATAAAGGTGCCACTATAGTTTTATCAAAACAATGCATGATTAAAAAAGTTTCAGAAGTAGATCCAACTACTTAATACAATTCAAGGTTAAAGATAAAACAAAATAATAATAAAACTGACTTTTAATGACATGTGAGTTTATAAAAGACGGGAGGACTACGTTGTCAAAAGCATTTTTCTGTATTTTGCATTTAGGATATGTTTAGTAATAAGCATGACAGGTGTTACTGATTTTCAAAGCCAACAGAGTAAAAAAAACCCTTCTGATTTCTCATGACTTACTTCAAAACTACAATGATATTATTTACCGTCTAATCCACTTTATCAATAAAGCACCAGAATTCCAGTATCAAGCAAGTGTTCCAATAAAACCTTTACCCTATTTCCCACAAGTAGAACCATAATCCTATTTCTTTATGCCAAATACAGAGCTGATTTCTGTAAATTAAAACCTGGTTTTCATACAAGCAATAGCAGATATATTTCAATTGAACTTTGTTCACTCCTTTACAAGTTGCTAAGAATCCTTAGATGTCTTCTTGTTAAATCAAGAAAAAAAAAAAGAAAGAAAAAAAGAAAAGAAAAAGAAATCCACTAAAAAGCAAGGAATTTCAATGCTCAGAACGTTACCCTCATCTTTTACAAGATACAACATATGCTCTTTTGCTAAAATATCTCACTGTTATGATCCCACACAACAGAGAGAACTCTTACATTCACAAAGATGAAAAATAATATACTTGATTTAAAGAGGTTAAATCAGCATGGAAAGTATTCAAACCAAATTAAAATAACCTATGCACCAAAGAGGTCGATGTCATGTTTTCATAACCACACAATTTGACAGGAATGGCCCCGTTCCCCTAAGAAAACACTGTGTCATTTTAATGCTATTGGCAAAACTCACACATCTTAGGCTAGGCTTAGGCTTAGGCTATCAGAGAGCATCAGCATTCTGTAAACTCCAGCTAAAGAGGGGGCATTATAACCACAAAAACTTCTAAATGCCTCTTTTTATTAAAACAGTTTTGTTCTCTAATGCTGGAAAACTCCATGAACTCTTACCCTGGGTGACCTTTATTTCTTTTAATAATTCTGTCTCATTTTTTTATTAACAGCTTTACACACACACTGCAGTGCTGCATCGCTCTGCGATACCTTCTGAGTTCAAGGAAGGAGAAAAAAGAAAGGGAAAAAAAGAATATAATAGTCTAGGACATAATCCCAAATACAACAATAAAGCAATTGGGTGATAAGGAAGAACAGCACAAAATATGAATCGCATCCCACACAAAACTGAGACATAACTATCATTCAGCTTTCTTGGATTCAGGTTGGTACAAGAAAGATAACTGCAAATTCCAACTTAAACAGATTTTTCGCTATTGATGACTGGAAAGGTAACCATGAAGTGGAAAACAGAATGTATTTATAGGGAAATAATCTTAGGGAACTTGGATGAATTTAAGACCGGTATTTAACAACCAAAATAAATGCTAGTGAGTAAAACCAAAACCATTGTACCACAAATTAAGAGCACCTGAAAACAATTTTCAGCTTCAGAGGCCACTGATAGGAGCAAAAGGCCCAACCATGCACTGTACTAATAAGCATTTATGGAATTTTAGCAACCAGAGTATTAAACAACTAAGGTGGTAAAATATTTTACCCAACCGTACATTATGCAATCACAAATTTATCAAAGCTGTTGCACTTATGATACTGAATTCAGCAAATGTGTTGCAGATTTCAGTTTCTACAGGCAGAGTTTGGTCATCTTTTTTTTGGTTTAAAACTTAAAACAAAAACCTCAGTAATCAGACACTTTCCAAATTATTGGTCACTCATTCCAGACTTTAAAAAAAAAAGGGGCCTATACCAAAAAGGGAAATATATTTAGTTTGTTTCTGTCTCCTAGGTGAGAGTAGGGAAGATAACAACAGTAGCAATGACTTACACTGAAAAATAATTTTAACAAAACAGAAGTTGAAGAGAAGTTTTCAGTGAAATCCAATTCTCTCTGTTCACATGGAAGTCTCTAATGGTTGGCCCCTAGCAGATATACAGCAGACAGGATAAAGAGAAATTTCCCCCCATGGAAAGAATGGACAAAATAAAAGAAATTTAAAATAAATGCTACATAAATGCATGCTTTCCCAAATTATATACTTGGAATACAATAGCTGGCCTCTTCAGCCAGGCCGTGTGGACCACACTTGGTTCCCCAGTGGCAACTTCATAATTTTCCCTTAAAAACAGATGTTTCTGCACTTCAGAAAGTAAAAGAAAATATACAACTCATGCACAATACACATCTACTTTTTGCAACCAAGGGCAAGTTCACAGAAAACAAAATTCCGAGGTGCTTTCTTAAGCTCACATTATGGACTCAGCATCTTGAGCTTTTCCAAAGTCCTTCGTCTTTGGCTGCTCAAAATCAGAAAAAGGATTGAGAGCTGACACACTCCACCCCCATAACAACAGCACCTTCTATCCATTACAGCTCTTACATGCAAAATACAACCAGTAGCAACTCCAGGAGGAATGTTTCACTCACTGAGCAACAATATGGCATCTCCAAAATCTTTCAATTCCTCAAATGGTGCATTCACTCACCCTGCACCTGCTCAGGCTTTGTTCAGTTCAATTCCTTGCACAAGGGAAGTGAAATGCCTGGGACCTCCAAAAACGGGCCTGTCAACAGCCCTTCTGAAGGAAATACCCTGAACCCAGGCAATCCTCCAGTGGCTGGTTTTTGAAGCAGCCCCACACTACCAAACTCGTTAGAACCAGGCACTCAAATGGCACCCACAAATCACCTGAGACTAATGATCTGTCGGTACTTGCAAGATCATAGGAAAACCCACTACATTTCTGTTTCTACTCCCAAATTAAACTGAGAAAAAAAGGTGACAACAAAGAAAACACTTAAAATTTAAGAAGCTGACTGCATTGAGCACCTTTCTTTTTTTGAGCATAGCAACAAACAGGTCTACATGGAAAGATCTAAGCGGTGTTCTTATGCACCTCACAATCTTTTTACAGAATCTTGTAATTAAGCATCACTATTAGTTGGTCAGGAAACTTGCTGTAGAAGCAGCTCCCACCTTGATGCATTTATTCAACAAATGCAGACATATGCCTTTCCATATCTTGCTTTTCAGTGGTCACTGGAGATCACCTTTGATCTTGCTCACAACTAGATCACTGAAAAAATTATGTGTTTGCAGTCAAGCAAAGCAGGTAACTCACAAGGTATTCAGCAGCAAAGCCAGTAAACTCAGACAAGAGTAAAAGCTTCACCAGCAATTCCAAATGTCCTCTTTAACTACTAAACAGATGAAGACTCATGTAGGGAGAGGTTATGGTACCAAATTCTGAAGGTTTGCTTCTTCATTTATGAAACAGAAAAATAACATTTCATACCAGACAGAGGCATTTAATCTGGTTTTAATACAAGCATATCTTTACAAAACAATAATAGGAATGATGCCTTCAAGGACTCATATTTTAATTTTTTGGGGTTCATTAGTAATTAGGAAACATGGACAACTCTCCCGGTAATGGATTTCATCGCTACATCCACACACCTGCTATTTGAGTAACAGTTTATTTCAGTTTTTAAATCAGAGGATGAAGTTCCTAAGGAACAGTATGTTAAACAACAGAAGTCTGCTCACATCTTCATTTCCTAAGAAATACAGACATTAACTTGAAAGAAAGGAGGAATATTTCAGAAGTTTATCACTGCCTGTAATGTATAAAGGCAACTAAGAGGAAATCCATGCTTCCAAACCCAGGAAGTTACAGAGGCTGGAAAAACAAGCTGTTTATAGCTGAATGAGCCTGAGACATCTACCACATCTGGCTAGCGAAGGTCCAACTACCTTCCTCCAAGGCCTTTAGCAATACCCTCAACGAGGTGGGTTTGAACTTGAGCCTCAAGAAACACATGCAATTTCACAGCAATTAAGAATCACCATTCCAAACTTAAATCACACAAATAAATCCCACAAACCTAAAGACACAGGTCAGCAGCTGCCAATTCCATCATGGGAATGACAAATCTGGTGCGGTTCACCCTCACTTTTGGGGAATAAAACTTAGCTGTGTCCCCATGGCATTTTTGACTATTAGCAAGCAGTGACACAGCGGCAACACGGTTTAGAGTCATCTTTGAACTGCCTGAGAATCTCTGAAATTGTGACACATTGCCAACAGAGCCTTTCAAAAGATTAAAACAAGCACGTCAAGGACTCAAGTGAATATGACTGGGTTTGAAACACTGCAGGTCAAAAAAAGGACACGTTTTTATGTTTCTTCTTTAACAGTCAGGAACTCTCCAACAACACACTGACTAAACCTGAAATAACTGGAAACTACACAGATGATTAGGATGAAATGAAAGCATGATCCTTTTTAAAGGAATACAGTTTCAGACAAGTAGAGGCATGTTTATGTGCATGTCAATGAAAACAGCAGTTCAAAGCAGAATTTTTAGTGTAAGAGTTCTGCTGTGCTACAACTGGGTAAATGCTTCTAACAAAGATGGCACCACCCCAGAGAACTGACAAACTACAGCTACAGTATAATGAAACTGGTAAATAAAGTCATAACTGGAGACAGTCTGAAGAAGAAAAGCTAACAGTGAAATATATTTGCAAAATTAGCTCTCATTTTCCTATACTATAAATGTTATATATGAAAAAATGGTTAAGTATCTTCAATTTTTCTACTTGTTTTCCCAGGGGGGAAAAAATGCCTCAGTAGCTTGGAGGTGAAATCTGTAACAACTACAGTAAAAAAAACTCCACAATAGCTGCTAGTCAAACAGCTGCCACTTCATACTAGAAAAGGCTGATCAAATTCTGACAGTTCTGAGATCTGCAACCTTTTTTTTTCCACATTTCTTCCCAGTTTGTTGTCCTCAGAAATCTGTGTTGAGAGACATAACACAAGCAGCTTGACTCCAGCTGGAATGGCAAGTAAAAACAGTCTTGCTGGAAACAGTACTTCCAAAGATGCTCCCAAATATCCATTCATTTCACTCAGAGAAGACAAAGGAATGCACTAAAAGCCACGGATGTATTTCTCCACCTATTTGTAATGTGCACAAACTACAGCCCCAGCCCCACTACTCTCCACATCCACCTGTGGCAAACCTGAAATTGTGGCTGCACTTCTGAAGGTCAATTTCTTGGCATTACTGCAGCACATTCCAAAAGGCTGATATCAGCATTCCTTCCTAGAGAACTGGATACTGGATTGGTGACTGAAATGAAGAAGGTAGGTGGTGTGTGGAAGCAGAGTTGTTAAACAGCTGGCAACATCTGTGTTCCAGCTATTATCACACAACATTTACTGACTATGGCCAAACACTGAACAATTTTTGGACTTGGAGCAGTTTCCACATCAATTTTATTCTCTCCGATCTGTTTTCAGCAAAACAGGGTAGTCATAAGGAGAGCCAGTAGAAAATACATTTAAGTAATGCCAGTCATTTAGTATTTCTTTTGTAGCAAGATTAGGCTTCTGGTAGCCCAGAATGCCTCTGTTTTGAAGAAGAAATAGAAATGCATAAAACAGAAAATCTTGGTAACTTCTCCTAAGCTTATCCACACTGTAAATCATAAAATCCTCAACTCACTTCAAGTAATTCTTGATAATATTAAATATAAACTTATGCTAATGATAATATTACAGAAATACAATATCATTACCAGTTATATTCCTTAATAATTTCAATTTGCTTCCCTGATGTTTTGTTTTCCTGTAATAGTTAGCCAATAGAAACAACACAGCAGCAGGAAGGTGTACATGGTAAACAACAAATCGAGAATTCTGAAGAATCACTATAAAAATATGAATTAACTTCATTTAGAGAATTTTATTTTCTAGTTTACTGCTACTGATTTACAAACAACTAGATTGGTCTGGATTGAAAAGAAAGACTAACCCATAATTTATTTCAGTACATTATGCTCTATGTATTTGAGACAGAAGATATGAAGCTCCATGGGACAAGGGTAGATTAATTTCTCACTCACATACACATGGACACAGCAAACTTCAGCCAACTCAAGTACACACATTCCTCATCCTACAGACTCCCTAGAATGCCCTAGAATGCAATGTGGTATCTGTCCAAGCCTGGAATACCCAAACTTTGCAACTCATAAGTAAGTTCTTTTTTTTTTTTTTTTTTTTAAATTTTAGATATGTGAACAGCATCACTCACTAACAATGTATCACAAAAATCACAAAATTTTAACATATGAACAAAAAAGAAAATTCTTCCATCTAGTTGACAAAGCAAGTGGAGTTTGCAAACTGCAAGATTTCCCTAATTAAAACCTGAGAAAGGCTGTAGAGCTCACATACCTGCTCTCATAACACTTTTTAACAGGCAGAGACAATCGTAATACTAAGTTGAATTGTATCTAAAAACCTACTCTGTCAGTAGCCAGTTCATCCTGTACTACCCTAACCCACAGTTCAGTTCCGATTCAGAGGAAAAAAAAAAATCAATCTTCAGGTGAAATTACATGAGATCAGTGAGCCTTGAAGGTCCTGCTCTTCTTGCCTGCTCCCAGCACATGGCCCCACTCCTCAGCTCAGCTGGGCACCTTTGTGAAACCACTCCCTGCATATTCAGCTGCACAAAGTGAGATCCTTATCCGTGGGTTAGTGAGCTGAATGGCTTCACAGAAGATATCCAACAAAGGACAGGAAAAAAAATTCAAGATGGAAGGTGAGACCTCTCCTATTTTGCATCAAAAAGCCAGCAGATTAGCTCTTAGTTTCTCATCAATACAATTTTCTGAAGAATGTGGGAAAGAAAAATCCTGAAAACACCTAAATACCAACCTTGCCCAGCCCTGTGAAATCTGATACAATCAAAGAATGATGTAAGGCTTTCTACAGGTTGGAATACAACTTCACAGCAATAAATAGTAACCAGCACATTTAACAACCAAACACTTTTAAACAGCTTGTCTTTCAGCAAACCAACAACTCCATTAAAAAGGAAAGAATTACACTGAAAAAAACAAGTTAGATAAAAAGCACTAACTTACTGAATCCAGAAAGCAGAGATAGGTTCCAGAGCTCTGAATCACTGCTTGATTTTTAGCAAATCCAACTGTTGAGAAAGCAAAGATAAAAACACATGGGAATTTTTACTGTTGTATCTTTTAAAATCTTAATACAGTGAGGAACAGATGAAAGAAAATACAAAAATCAGTATCACATAAAGTACCCAAATTTTCCATATTTAAAGCAAGGTAATTTGTGAATATTTAAATAGGATGCCTGTGTCAGTCATCTCTGAGTGAGTACCAGAATTCTACAATCAAGTAGAATAAGACTGCTTTTGCTAGCCCTCCAAAAGGACGTAATACGTAATGTGTGTCTTGAAGAGGGCAGGTTTTATACCCAGAACCTCAGCTCGTAGAATCACAGAATGGTTTGGGCTGGAAGGGACCTTTAAAGGGCATCTAGTCCAAGCCCTTGCAAAGAGCAGATGCTGAAAACCCTTGGCTGTACATACATTCATCTTTTACATCCTAACAAATAGCAACAAATCATAGAGGAGGCAGAGAAGGAATCAGAAACTGCTGTTCTTCCCATCAGGGGACCAGGTTCTCAGAAGGACTCAAGGAAAGTTCTGTTCCTTGCTGCTTTTCAAGTATAAAGTTTGCAAATACAAAACCTTCATGTGCCATTCATGTAATGGCACGTGTAATGCAGAGGGGAGCCCAAGCAGGCTTATTTATTAGATACATACATGGAGCACAAAGGTGGCTTATTTATACCATAACATACTGTATCATCAGTGGGAGACCACACTGAAATGTCACTTCAGACAAATGACAACACTGGCATCTAGGCCCTCTTAGTTCCTGAGCCCCTGACACTTGCTCAATCTTTTTACCAATCCATTCATTTCAGGAAGCTGAACCAAAGAAGAAAAAATTTTTGTCAGCTTAATTTCTGAAGCAGATGACTGTTCTGGAGGATCAAACAATCGGCAGAGCCAGAAAAATACGAAGGAGCAGGAATCCGCAGTTGAATGAAAGGATAGGACTGCAGCAACCAGCAACAGGATGAACTCAGTTTATCGCTGAAATACATCCACAAGGTAGGAGTGCTTACCTGGGGTCATTTTTGCAGGTAGACAAGGTGTACCTAAGAACATTCTGATCTCTGAGTTCTTGCCCTGGGCAGCATTATAAGAAAAGACCACACTATATCCAGTGTTAGTCTGAAAAATGCTGTATGAATTCCACTTGGTCACATATATAACACTTAAGCTTTCTTTGAAGTATTTATGGAACCAAGTCAGGGAATCCAGCAAGATCACCCTGACTTGCAAAACAAACAATGTGAAGACATGCAATATTGTAGGGTTTTTACTCTTTAGGGGAAAAACTGGAAATGTAAAGCCAAAAAATCTCACCATGAAGTGGAGCAGAATAATTTTAAATAATATTATCCATAAACTTTCTGATTTTGCTTTTGAAAAAAAGCAAGAGTTCTGTAATGGTGTTATTTTTTCATGTGATACAAGTTTAAGTTTGCTCAGGAAACAAATTTAACTGGGCTCAAAGGTTCCCTTAGTTGTAATGCACGTGCTCCTTGGCTATTTTGCTGAGCTGTCCAAGTACAGAAAAAGACTTATGACTGCATTTCTTACTGCCTCCAAGGAACATTATGTCAACTACTACCAGAACATTGCTAATAAAGGCTCTTCCTTATAACCGTGTTATTTTTTCTTATGTACTTTAATCCTCACCTTAACTTCTCTCTGTCGTGGGTTTTTTTGATTTATTATTTTACAGGAGATTTACATACTACCTTTCACAGACCTATGAATATCTAATCTCATATATACAGTAACTCTCAGTCTCCTTCCTACTGGCAGTACAAAAGCCGCTGGCAAAGACAGGAGCTGCCACAACAGCAGAGCTGGATCCTGGCATGAGCAGTTCTAGTGGGAAACAACTGATGCAAGTCAACAGGTCTGGACCTGCCAAAGCAGCAAACCCCCAATTCTGTGGAGGTCCCCAGTAAAGCAAGAGATAAAAGAACAGCATGAAAACGAGGACAGAATTAAATTTGCCCAACATCAAATACATCAATACTATCAGAAGCCATACCAACTGTAAAGCAGCCTGGACTCAAATTTCAACGCTGTCATTAATGTACCCACATATTTCAACAACCTTTAGTAGACAATAATGAATTACACAGAATCAAAAATGTAAGAAAAGAGTGAAGGAGACTTAAAGGCAACTACAAGACGGCAATTATATTACTCCATGAACTTCCTGAAATATTTCAGATCTCATTTTCAAACCACTTTAAATAAAATCAAGAAATATCTACTATTTGTTATGAGAAAGAGTTGGAAAATATTTCTTGCTGTGTTTAAGACAAAAACCATCCTGAAGTTTTCCATATACCAGATATCTTTTAGAGGAAAGACAAAGAAGAAAATTCACATATTTTTTAAATTATTAAGAAGATAAATATAACTTCCCATAGAAGAAACTAGGTATTAAAAATTCTTTCACCACAATAAATTCTGTGTTTGGCATGAGTAAAAAAATTTCTTTAATATTACTCTACTGAACAAAATGAAATGTTTGTGCCAGGTCTCTGAGTTTTGTAAGGCCAGCTTACTTGGTGAAAAGAGCCTGTTACCATGGTTACAGCCGTAAAAACTTAAGCCTCAGTGAGATATTAACATTCCTCACTCTTGGAAAGAAAAAGGTTTCCTTTTTTTAGGCAAGTGACCCTTTCTTTTTTCCTAGGTTCCCCCCCTTTCTTTTACATGTTAAAAAAGAATTAGAAATAAATCCTAATCTTGTGTAAATAGTTGAAGATGTGAAGCCTGAGTAGTACATTGTTTCTGTACCAAAGCATCTTCTTTTAAAGGCAAGACTCCTTCCAGTTGTACCTAGTCCTTAACATAATAAAAGTAAATCACCAAAAGCAAACAAATACTATGGATTTCAAGTGACCTGCTTCTAAAATTTAACAACCATGAAGTACAGATGTCCTCGTTTTAATGGTGACCTGAGAGTGTCTTCCACATGAATAAGCCTGGGGTTTGTTTTTTAGCAGAACTCTGCATTTCACACTATTATTTAAATAGTGCACAGCTGCCCCTCCCACCCCCAGTTTATTAAAGATCTGTTCAGTCTCCAGCTACCCCAACACCAATAAATGCATGCTAAACCAAAAAATAATCTGACATATCCCTAATGGCACAATGGAGTTCACAACTGGAATTCAGTTTTTTAGGTTCAGTTTCCTGAAGTGCAAAGGTGAACAGATGTCAGACTTCAAATATTAAAAAAAAAAACCATCCTGCTTGTGTGTTCTAGCAAACTAAAAACTAGTTTATACACAATTGATACAACACTCTAGTAGGAACAAGACTTTAGACACAGCAAATGTTTATAAAAATGGAAACTATGTTACACAACACGATGGTATTAACAAAAACATTACTAACTATCCTACGTATCAGAATTCTCTGAGATTATTCTTTGACTTAAGAAATTGCAACCTACTTAGTTCCTTGATCATCAACTCCTGAAAGAAGTCAGTTTTGAAAAGAGACTGATCACCCAATAGTGGAGCGGGGAGAAAAAAGAAAACAATGTTACAGGATTACAAGTAATTCTTGACGTTGCTCAACCCCAGCTGTATCAGTTGCCCAAAAGAGGAAAATTCCCTCTAAAAACCTTGTCTGCCTTTTGTCATTACCAGCCCAATAGTTCTAATATTACAAGCTGCACTGTCAAAACAACACCAGTTCATGCTAGAGGTATTAAAATACTAAAAATGTTTATAGTAAGGGTTATGCTTTGTTACTTCAGTATTGCTACCTTTGACAACCATTTAAAAACAGATGGAAAGCCCACAGTCAGGAGAAATGACAGTAAATAAAGCCAGGGGCCTATACCAGGTTGCAGATGAATTCAGTGCACAAACTCCCAATTTATTTGCATATTTCAACAGGGGATGAAAATTAAACTTTCTGAAACAGAACCGGGCTTTTGTATGAGAAGATCATTTTGAGGAGACTGTAATAAGCCTGAGATTCTGTCTACTTCAAACACGACATCTGGTGAAAAAACAGAAACTGTCCAAATTTTGTGTTACAGTGTTTCCAAAGTGTGACTTTTAAGTGAGATAACTTCAAAGTCAAAAATTTGGAACCAGGGCTTTAACAACTCCTACCTGCCTACTCATTACAACAAAGTCCAGAATGACAGAAACATTGGTTACACAGCTCCCACACAAAATGTGAGCCCACTGTTCTTCCTTTGTCCTGCTGTTCTTTCTCAGAACACAGACGTGGTCTTCCAACTTCACTGTCACTCAACAACAGCTTCTTCAAAAACCAACTGACTTTTATTTCTATTTTACATTTTAGGAAGCTTTTGTGCTCAAACCCCCTAAACATAAACCAAACAAAACAAGCAAAAGAAAATCTGTCAAAGGGATTTGTTTGTAATCTCCTGCAGTGGGTGCGATTCATATTAGCATGCACATGAATAGGGGATCACATCATACACCTGTCTGGCATCTCACTGAACATACTGGTTTAGCCCTTTGAGTGAATACTTTAGACTTTAGTGAGAGTTTTTAGCTCACATCAAAACTTCTGAAACCTCTGTTTTGATGTGATCATTGAAGCAATATCAAAAAGGTATTTGTTTTCTATTTCAGGGTCTATTTTACTAGACTGAATGATATGCATTTACTTTTTAAATCTTTGTGCAAGACATTTTTTTTCTTTTTTTCTTAAAACCCATCTCCTGAAGATAAATCAGGTATCAGAAAGCCACAGTAAAATTATAAGCATTAACAACATTGTGTATACTACAATTAAACAAAATTCTTTTGCAGAGTAGAGCACACAAGTGCTAGGCCAAGTTCTTCTCGCCTTGAACATATAAACAAATTCTGCAGAGCCCAAACCAACAAGGCCAAATTCAAACTGGAATGAGTTTTCAGAGCTCTAGAAAACAATGGGGGTTTTTTCCCATTGCAGTGCAAATGGCTACAAAGACACTTTTCAACCTAAAAATCAGAAGGTGCCTGCAATAAGAACCAAACCCTCACAAAATCACTATTAAGCTACATACCACCTCGAGGCTGAGAGGAATAATTGCTTCCAATGATTACTGAAACACCAACTTCTTCCAACTTGGTCTTCCATTTTTCAATTATTTCAGCTGAACCATCCTAGAAAAAATAATGACACAGATGCAGCTATTTTAATTCGTATGGTGAAGTGAACCAAAAATTCTTGTCAGAGACAGAATTTACATGGACAGTATTTTAAAGAAGGTCTGAAACTCACCTTACTGGCATCATTAAAAATTGACAGCTCCATGGTTCCTTTAAAATCTTGTTCCCAAATTGACTTTAAGCATTCATCTAACCAGCATTCACTGTTGTGAACAGGCAAAATGATAGACTACAAAAAAAGAAAGATCCACATGCACATCAGGAAGAATATTTTTGTTTAGTTACAGTATATTTATTAAAAAGGAGAAGTAGCAGATCCTTCTGAAACTAACTTTCACCAAAAAATGCATCTTAAAAATATAAAAGTGGGCGAAGAACCTTTATTTTCATTAAAAATATATGATTTGCTTTCTTCTCTATCAAGCTTCTTTTAAAATTATTTTAAGTTCCACAAGATGTTTTTTGGTAGAAGTCCAAGGAAACAAGAGAGATCACTGAATCAAACCCACCAAGGAAACATCTGTAACACCACCCTAACTTGTTTCTAGTATTCCTGCATTTCTTAAGGCACTCCTCACTTTTGTCTTCCATTAATACATCTTTCTCATCAATTTCCCTTCAAGCCTAATTGGAGATGCTTATATATGCAGCTGGACTCTGGGGCTCTAGCCAAATTTTTAAAAATTATTCCACCTATGACTGCTCTAAAGCACATTAGAAGTTGATCTGTGATGTAGTTCCACACTCTACCATTCCAAGTGCAGGCTTTCCTCCTATGGCCTCTTGGTTCAGGTGTACACAAAGCAGGAAAATATACCTGAAATATTTTAAAATTGGTTAGAAACTAGAGAGGAGGGCTTTATCTGCTCAGTTACCACTGTTCTAATTATCCCTAAAAAGTCAACAAACCCCAAAATTCTTTCAGTGTCTCAAAACAGAACACGTCCTTCACAGAATGCGAAGGCCTGAGAAATCAGCCCAGTGATACACTGGCTGTGCTTGCAAAGGGAGAGCCCAAGTCTGTACCTGTTAAAATTACTTATCAGTGGGGAACTTAAGGGCCTAAGTAACTCATAAAAAGTCTCACAGGGCATTTCAAGAAGTCCCTAGAAACACAACTTAAACTCCTTATTATGTGGGGTAACCACAAACGCATGGTTGGAAGAGGATTTGCTCCTATTGCGAGCAGGAGAGAATCCTAAGAAACAAAACACTGAGATACTGAAATTGAATTATTCACGATTTAGTGACATGTGAACACGTACATTACACAACTACACACAGGTGCACATATCAGAAGGCAGATTTTTGGACACTGAAGGCTCTACACACAGGTGTTGTGTAGGGTACAATGATTAACAACATTTCACAGCCAAATAAAATGGCAAACATCTAAAATGAATGAACCTCCTGATTTTTGGCAGGATGATGGAACAGTTCTTTCCTAAAATTTTAAGCAAAGAAGGTCTTTGACTTGTGTTTTTGAGAGAAAAATAAATAAAACAAGGAGAAACCAAAAAAAAGCAAAACTGATTACCCAGTAATTACAACACACAGACAAAAAAAGATTATTTCAGGACTGTCTCAGGTTAGCACTTTGGGACTAAAAAACAAGCAAAAATGTGAGATTCTGAAGTATTTCATTCAATTTACTCAAGATTTTAATATTCTTTATGTGGACATGGCAACTAAAATATGACCCCACACATTCATACCAACCAATCTAACATATTCATTCAGGAAGAAAGGGTTTCACAATTCTTCCAGTGACAATATAAACTTGTGCAGTTTTGCACATCCAGAAAAATCAGTTATTTTTTCAATTTGTTTTCTGATTCACTTAGTAAAAATTTGACTAAGCCATCACCAACTAGCTTGCCGTTGGCTTGAAAACTGGAACTTCTTTGCTTTGTTTCCGTAGTGTACTCCTGTTTTAAGTCAGGACAGCAGAGCAAAATAGCAAGATGATGTTTGACCTCCCTGTTTAGTTTGAACTGAAAGCAGAAAAAACAGTAGTTTAAGGGCAGCACATATAAAACAACCCGTAAATACCTGATGGCACTGAGGTGCTCTGAACTCAACTGCTCATTAATATTAACATGCTCCTAAACACATTGCTGTGAGAAAATTCTACTTCCACAGAACCATGACCACCATGTACAACTGGACACCTGTCAAACTTAGGCCCAGAGCTGAACTGCTGATGATACTTCTGTGTCAAACCTGAAAAATTAACAAATTCACACAATAACTGAACTGATAAATAGGATTAACACCTCAGAGTATTGCTGATGTTGTATACTAGAGTTTTCTTAGGTTCCACTGTTCTTGCTCAGCTTACTGGTTTTCTATGTTTACTTCCTGTGTTTACGTTTAGTTTGGGGATAAATCAAAAATCTAGACTTTCATTCCTCCCCTAGTTCATTACTAGATTTGTACCCTGGCTTAAGAGTTGCAACTGGGCCATCATAAATTGGCCTTTGATGTTGTGTGACTGCATCAGAATAATTCAATCTCCTTGGACCATTTAAAGAGGGAAAAACATGAACCAGGGCACTATTTCACTTACAGGTGCAGTCTCATAGCAAAAATACCAGCTGGTAGTAACCTCCAGAGACTGTGTCTGCTTCTTCTGTCCCAAAACAACATCAACTACAGCTGTGCCATTGCTGACAAACCCTCTCTCCTGGGACAAACACCAGCCTCGCTAAGGCACTCACTAAAAACAGGCATAAGGGAGACCTAGAATTAGGTTTTCTCAGTGTCCTTTTGCTACTTCCCAATCCCAGCACAGATGATTATTCTAGTTCTCCTTGCAGCAGCCCTTCTTGTATTTGAAGACTGCTACCAAAACAGTGAAGTACAGAAAAATGCCTAAAGGTCTCTCAAAGTAATTTTGAGTATTTGGGACATAAATTGCAAACAACTAATGTGCTTTTGGCATTACAAGCTCATCTGAGTGACAACTGAGTCAGATTTACCATTTCATTAGCTGAAGCTGATTTATAGCAGCATCCAACACAGAAGAGTTTTACAGCCTATGAGCCAAATGTGACTCTTAAAACAGAGCTATGAATCAAACCTGGATTTGAGCATTGTAACACTACCTGAACTTCACACATTCTAGACAAATATTATATATATGTCTATATTTTTGTATATGTATTTATACATATATAGGCAGAGATAAGAGATATATATGTTATATATTTAACTTATCTATTTATCTATGTGTATAATTTATACATATGTGCGCATATATAAAAAAAAATTTTATATAATACATATATATATACACACTCTAAATATATATATATATATGCACACACTATCTATACACACAGAATATATATATATATATATATATATATATATATACATACACACACAGGTACGGAAGTAACAAAAGCAGGAAGTGTTGTAGGAAGATTTTACGACTTTCTTTGCCAACCCCGTGTACCCGAACGCGCCGAGGCTGCCGTGCTGCAGGACCCTCCGGCACCGAGCCGGGGCAGAGCCCTCCGGGAGAGCCCCCGGGACCTCCCGAGCTGCTGTGTCCGCACACAGGCACGCCCGGGCCCGCCTGTCACGTACCACCTGCACCGGGGGCTCGGGGCTCCCGCCGGCTCCCCCCGGCTCCGCCATCGCCACCGCCCCTCCGGGAGGAGCGGGAGGAACAACCACAGAGACGGAGGCGAGAGCGGCCGGAAGAGGCTCTGCCGGCGGCAGCAGCCGAGCCCGGCCCCGGCCTTTGGAGAGACCTGCGGCCCGAGGCTGCTCTGCGGCATGCGAAGCAGTGCCCCGGGCTCCGAAGGGCCTGGCTGTGGAGATACTCGAACGGAAAATCACGCTATGAAAAGCCAGTGTCCTCAAAGGAGACAGAAGAGTTCTGCACCTTTATTCGAATAAAGGGAGAGCCCACTGGGGCACATGGCAGCGGGATTTTCCCTCTCGAGGTGTTGGAGGATGCAGCCTCCTTTTACCCTAAACTCCTGGCCACATGTTGCCCTCTTCCTTTCCCGCGTGGCTGAGGCACCGGGAAGGTACAGCCTTCCCGAACCGCCTATCACGTATCCCCCCGCCTTGAACCTGTCATTTTACCCCAAGGTTCAGAAACTCGGGCTTGTGCCGACCCATTTGTCTGTTTCAGGAGCCAAGCTGTCGGGGCTCTGTAGCAAACCTGCTACTTGAAGTTAATAGAGACATTAAGACCCATTTCAAAGACATCAACAACCATACCCTCACCCAAAGAATTGCATGTGAAGACATTAGCACACATCTTCCCTCTCACAGAATTGCATGTAAAGACATTAGCACACATCTTCCCTCTCACACTGATTCCTCAGAAGATGCTGCCTGCGCTTCCCCACCTGTTCTCTAAGCTCAATCCGGTAAATTTTCAGCAGTGTTAAAATGCTTTCTCAAAGTTATTTCCCACACTGAGGTATGCAGGCAGGTAGTAGCCTGTTTGAACTGAAATTTGTGGAAATCGAAGCAAATTTTTCACTTCAGAGTTGTTCATCGTACATATTCCTGGAGAATGATAATGGTGAAGCCAATGTTCTCTAATGTCTCCAGTGGGGGCTTTTCTTGGTCTGAACTACTGTGTTTAGTGCTTTTTTAATAAAAAAAGGTTTTTAATAACCTTTAAAAAGGGAAAATCGCTGGTGGTAATGATGCCATTGTCATAGTTTATAGTGTAAGATAGGCCCCAAAAAAATATTCTTTACCATTTTCATGAGCTGCTGAGACCAGGCAGGGTGGTGCTCCCTGCCTCCTCCTCCCTCTGGACTATTTTCTGTTAATGGGCCCATCAAGGCCTTCCTGCATTACTCACAGNTATTTTAGTAAAAGAACTGTTATTCCTATCCTCCATATCTTTGCCCAAAAGCCCCTTAATTTCAAAATTATAAAAATTTGGAGGGAGGGGAGTTGCATTTTTCCATTCCAAGGGAGGCTGCTGCCTCCTTAAGCAGACACCTGTCTTTCAAACTTAGACACCATTGTCATAGAATCATGGAATGGTAAGGGGTTGAGTTGGAATGGAATGGACCTTAAAGATCATCCAGTTCCATCCCCTGCCACGGGCAGGTACTTCCACTATCCCAGGTTGCTCCAAGCCCCATCCAACCTGGCCTTGAACACTTCTATGCATGGGGAAGCCACAGCTTCTCTAGAAAACCTGTGCCAGGGCCTCATCACCCTCACAGTAAAAAAAATTGTTCCTAATACTTAACCTGAATTTCCCCTCTTTCAACTTGTACCCCTTACTCCTTGTCCCATCACTGCAGTTCCTGACAAAGAGTCCCTCTCCAACTTCCTCGTAGGCCCCTTCAGATACTGGAAGGCATTTCAGAATGTACTGGAAAGTATTATTGATCATTTACTAACTGAAACTATGGTTGTGCAACCACTTACTCCCTTGAAAGTATTCACAGTTAAAAGGGATTGCAGGACCAAGCCCTGTACAACAACCTATTCAGAATTTTTAAAATTTGCACAAAGCAATCTTTGTTAAGCAAAATCCTGAGATTATCCCTTGTTTATCTGAAGAGCCTGTTAAACAGCCAGACAATTCAAGGAGCAAACAGAGCAGAGTTATCTTAAAATGTTGGTTGGCACACAAATCTGAGAACCGAGGAGGTGAGGAAGACAGCCAAGCAGTAATTCACCCTCGGAATCTATTTCAAACTATCTGCACAGCTTCTTACCGTCCAGCCTGAGTTTAATCTCTCCATGAACAGCGCTGTTAAATATGATCATTCCTGTTTCTGGCGACAAAGGCTGCTGGCACTGTTAGGTTGCCTGCATGCCTTGCTTTATCTAAGAAAGTGTAGCAGAGTATTGCTTTACTCATCCTAAACCAAACAAAAGTCCTAGTCAGGGACAGCACCTCATTAAGCGAAGCAAAATGCAGAGCAAAGCCCTTGCTGCCTTCCCTGAGGAAAATACAGAACCAATCAAACCCACCAGAAATGTTTTCTAAGTTATATTATGTAGCTGACCACAGAGAGTAATTAAATTCAAACTTCTACTTAGAATGTGATTTTTGTTTGGGGTGGGTTTGGAAAGACATTTAAAAGCCCACAAGCATGTGGAACCTATTCAGTGGGATTTTCAGGGCAACCTAGGCAGCTAACATCCATTGTGAGAGTTCTTACCTGCTGGCGTTTGAAATTCCAGCAGCCATTTCTGTGTCCTTGGGCAACCTGGGAAACTAAATAGTTTCCAAAATATAGTCAACTGTTTCAGTGCCCACTCCGCTTTCATGTGGGTCAGAATGGAAAGAGATCTCCCAAAAATGTCACAACAAATGCATTAAGAAGCAAGCAAAAATGGTTTGGTCCTAGTTCTACTTCCAAATGCTCTACTTTAAAGATTTTTCACAGTGATGGGGAGCAGCTCACAAAGCAGATCTCACAGCTAAAAGCATTAGAGACTCAGACATTTCTCATCAAATTATTGTTTAGCTTTTATTTCTGATAAAATAATCTTTTGAGGAGTATTACTGTGAACTGAAGACTTGCAAATTCTGGAGGCTTTAGCTATCAAATAGAAATTTTCCTCATCTTAATGAAAAAACAATATCTAGAAAGTTGGTTTTGTTTTTTACATTTAACTGTCATTTCTAAAATGACAGACTCACAATATGAACAACGTGGACTTAATGACTTGTGAGGGCAGATCTCAGCTGATTTCACTGGGAGTTTAAAAGAAGATAAAGCAGGACTGCTTGTGTAGGGTATCAGTGGGGTTATTGAGCCAAGTAGTCTTGAGTTTAGTTTCTTTTCGAAAAGCTCAAACAGTAACTGGGGTGGTAAAAATGCATCTGTACAAACAAATCTGTTGTGCTGTGGAGCACATGGGCAACTTAATTTGGTTGTATCTTCACTGGAAAGACAGAATGAGTGAGTATAGAGTGTTCTTTTAACATATTTGTCACTGAAGTTACAAGCTCTAGTACTGAAGTATTTCCAGAACACACTATGTTGAAAGCATCATTCAACAGAGTAGGTAAAAAATTCAGCTCAGAGCAAATTTTGAAACCACTTCTATTCAGAGAATGCTTTGAGCTTCCAAAAATGCTCTGTTATTGTCATAGAATGTCACAGTTGAGTGGCAAGAGAAGAGCGGGGCAGTATTTCTCATTATAGTACAAAACAGCAGAAGGGGACTTGAGCAGCTCATCTAGTCTTGCCATCCTGAGAATCAATTCACAAACACTCACCATCATTCCTGAGAAACACCTACTGGTCTGTGAGGCTTCATAACATCCTCAGCCACTTCATTGCACTCCTTGCTGTCTTTGCCCATTGAAAGAATTCCTTAATATCCAGCTTAGATATTGCAGCATTTGTCAAGCCCCCTCAAATTTGCCAGGCTAAGCTCTTTTCCCTCTGGCTAAAAGATGTAGATTTCTGTGCTCTTCCCAGTTTTAGAGCTGTTGAGGCTGAGCCTATAGCATAGCTTATCCCTTTCGTACAGATGCTTTTTGCTCTCTCTCTCCCTCCACGGTGTTCAGCTCCCAAGGTACAGCTCCTCACTGAATCCTCTGTTAGTAACAGGATCTTAATATTTTATCTTAGGCAAGAATTATCCTACTTTGCTCCTACCTTGGTAGATTTGGCACTTAGATCTACTTAGCAGATTTTAGACCAGATGTGAAAAGTCTTGCTGGGCTATTAAAAAGAAAAAAGAAAACAACAAGATGCTTAGCACCCTACCCTGCCTTTTTACAGTCCTAAAGAAAGATTTTATAATCAAACACTCTGACTAAATACAAACAAGGAGGCCAGTAATCCGCCAAAGATAAGACTAGAATCTCTTAGAAAGGACACAGGCCCCCATCCCTTCAGCCTGTATCTCCACCCTAAGAGGCTGCTCACTCCCTTCCTTCAGGGGTCCCCTGATAGCCCTCTCCCAGTGGCTTTACCCTTGCAGCTGTGTGCCTTCTCAGCTGCTTTCTTGCTAATGCCTGTGTTAACCCTTTCTTTGCCTGAGAAGCCTTGCAAATTCCATCACAAATCCGTTAGTCGTTACTCAGCCTGCACGCAGAAAACAAGTCATTCCCTTTATGAGTTTATGATTTTATGAATTTGCAAATTGCTGTTGCATTTCCCTCTCATCCCATGCTCTTGTTTAGGTTATGGACATCTGATTTTTTCAGTGATGTTTTAGACCTTTGTTGATTCTCCTGGCTCTCTTCTGTATGCTCCCTGGGCACTTTGCATCTCTGCTGGAGAATAAGCCCCAGCACAAGTCCTGGTACTCCTGCTGGGGCTGCACCAGAGCAGGATTACTTCCCATGTCTTCCAAGCCATACTCCTGTTTGCACAGCTTAGTGCAGTGTTTGCCTTTTTCACAATGGCTTGACACTGTTAACTCCTAATCAGCTTGTGATCTATTATATCCCCTAGATCTTTTTCTGCATGAGGGAAACAGTATTTTAGCAGTTTTATTCCAGTCAGCCACATGAGAAGAAAATGACTGAAGTAGTGTGAGTGAGATTATCTGCTTTGCGCTTCAATACCAGGATTGTTTACTGGTTTCCAATTAGTTACATGTGTACACCCCGTTAAGGGACTTGCACCAGTGCTGCTAACGCCTTCCTTTGGCCTTCAGAGCATTTATTACTAGCAGGGACTAGTACCTGCTAGTACTAACAGTTATTTGGGCCAATTTCTCTGTGTACTCAAGACTTCAAATGCTCAGCTGAAATTACAGACCTAATTGCTCTTACAATGTAGATATACTGAGTTTGGGTAACCTCACTGAAAAATGCTGCTGCTCCTAAGAGAAGAACTGTTGTGTGATACATTTCTCTCTCTGAAACATTAGCTGTCCTTAGAAAGGATGTTGTTGCTTGTTTCTTGTTTTCAAATGAGTCAACCTGAAGAAGCCAGTGGTTGTTTTTATGAGGTGGGAAATACCACAAATATTCTGTTAGCTGGAGTACAGGACTCAGGTACCTTTGTGGGTGAATTAGAAAGATCCCATTCATTTCAGTACCAGTCCACACCTCCAAACATGCACTCTCCCTGACCACCACAGTCATCCCACCCCCTGTGTGCTTTCACGTCCACCCCACAGCAGTGTAATGTTGTGCAGGTTCCCTGTTCTGCTCAAGCCATTCTCTTTGCTGCTCTAGCTCAGGCTTTTGAGTGTACTTTTATATTTAGTATGATTTTGTGCCATTAAGATTTGCAGGAGATAAGGCAGTGACAAGTGAGAGGCAGAGTTCTTCCAAAGAACTGAAGTAGATTAGTGCACTTTTTCTTTGCCAAGGGCTTTAATAATTGAGCAGAATTATGCAAAGTTAGACTTTAATTTGGTAATCTTTTCTTAAAGGAATGATTCTAAATAATACAGTATTTTTTAAATAGAGTAAGAGAAACAAATTTACTTTTTAGCTGGTGAAATCTGCTGGGCAATCCAGTGATAGGCAAGTGATTATGGTCTAACCACCTCAGTTAATACAGTTGGGGTTTGCTATTAACAAACCAGTGTTAAACTCAGTAAAGTAATCATGGTATTTTCCTTATGTACCCCTCAAAAAACCCTTTATAAGTAAGTTATTTGGAGGGAAAAGGTCTTATTTACAAAAGATAGCAAGATTTAGATAATGGAAAGAGATAAAGGGTAGCCTTGAATTCCCATTTTCCTAATCTTGACGAGTTCCTGTGTGCCACCAGTGATAACCCTTGAGAATCAATGCTTCTACTTGAGGAAGCGTAAACCTTTCCAGAATTCAGTTTAGGTCCTTTGTTTTTCAAAATCATGCCTCTGTTTGATCTTCTTGACGACTGAAGTGTTAAACACTTGCAAAATCAAGTTATGCTGGAGAGCTGAGGAAAGTAGGTGGAATTGTGTATTTCCCAAAGATTCACTGTTAAGTTCGTACTATCCACAGACAGAATTCTGTTGAACTTCAGTACCTTTGGGAGCTTAAACTTCTTTGTGTATAAGTACAGGAAGCATCTGACATTTTAAGATGAGAATGTTCTTAAAGAAATAAATCATATCCCTCCAAAGGAATGTATACATAACAGGAACTGGGATGTGTATAATGTAAGAGATCCACAGACAATATATTGAATGCGCGTCTTTTTGTGACACACAGGCAGGAAGAGAAATGAGTAACATTTTGAATTATGAATTAGCCAAAGGCATCTGAAGAAAAGATTACAAGAATTGTGTATCTCTAGAGAATACAGCAATATTTACTTAATACATCTTCATTGAAAACAGAATTCAATAGGTTCTTCAAATCTTTATACTACCCTATAAAAGACATTTTATTATGTCTTATTTTATCTTTTAATATCATTCTCAAAATGCTAACCTACTCTGAAAAGTGGGTCTTAAAGTACAGTTTATTGTGACTAATTCTGTTTCAGTTTTGTTTAATTTTCAAGCCAAGGCTGTTCTGCATTTTCCTGTACATGCCAGTTCATCACACTCACCCTGGGTTATGAAATTAAAAGTTCTTTCAGGTTCATGCATCTTCAGTAAAACAGATTTAACAGCTTCATTAAAGCTAATAATAGTGCTGGTAATACAAAGGGCAGTGTGGTGAGCAGCTCACTCCCTTACAGCCCTACTGGCTGTGTGTTGTAAAAGAGTAGTAAAGGTGTAATTCTTGTCAGCAAATAAACCAGATGTGACCAGAGCAGAGACAGGAAACTCTTCCCTTTCAGTGAAAAACTGTTACTCCACCTTTATATTCTTTCTTTGCTGAATGTAACTCTTCTCAAGGCCAGGAAGGCCTTTGAACAGCCTGAGCAATGTGGTGCTAACGTGAGGACATGCAGCTCTCTGAGGAAAGGAGCCAATGAGCTGTGCAAAGGGTCTGGGATGGTTTGTTATTATCTTATCCAGCAGTGCCCACAGCTCTGGGCAGTGGGAAGGACAGAGACACAGCCCCGGTGTGGGATCATCTGTCACATGGGGTCTCACAATGGGGACATACTGATGTTGGACCACTGAGCCCAACTGGGGAAGGGTGAGTGCTGTGGGGAGCAGGAGGCAGTGACTCCGCCAGCCCCTTGGAACTGCTCAGCTCTGCTCCTTCTCCCTGGATTCAGGGGAGCTGAGGAGAAGCTGTAGCTTGTACAGCATTAGGGACTAGAGGGGCCGCCAGCAATGGGACCTGGGAGTGAAAGTAAAGGACTTCAGCAAATCTGTCTGTACAATGATCTTTTCAAAGGACATCATCAGTTCACAATAATTTTATGTGAATAAACTGACAATTGTGTCAAGTTCAGATTTCTTTTTAGGTAAGGTTATGCCATCTGTGACATTACTGAGAATTTGGCTATCAAAACTATTTTAGGAGTAGGTCTATGGAGACTACATTGCTGTGCTAGCAGGATATAAAAGATGACAGTAAATTATTTCATTATGTAGAGGCTCCCTGGTAACGTCATCCTGATGCCATTACAGGCTGCAATAAACCACCATGCACAAAAGACTCTGCATCTCCCTCCGTCCCTGTGACAAAATCCGTGCTCATCTACTTCTTATTCTTTCCGTGATAAACCCAGCTATTTTCATCTGAGCTTTCCCTTCCCAAATAAGGTACGTGTTTTTTTTTTTTTTTTTTTTTTTTTTTTTTTTTTTTTTTTTTTTTTTTTTTTTACTGCAAGAGAGAGGAATTTAATTTCACCAGCTGGGGAGTCAAGATCCTCATTTTGACTTCAAGTGAAAACAACTAAAAATACTTTTTTGCTAACATTGCTGCTTGTGCTCTGCCCACTGTGCCTGCTAAGTTCAAGGATAGCCAGGTGTCCAGCTCCACTGAGAGCATTGGCCTAGAAGCAAACCCTGCAGGTATTTAAATACTGGGATATCTCTGTATGCAAATGGGAAGTTTCATTTTGTTTTAAAACCTCCAACTGTAGAAAGTTGTGTTTGCCAGTGTTCTCATCTTGGGTTCTCTGATTATTTATGCAGCTGACAACCCATGTGAGCATTGTGACATACGTTGCATATGCACGTAAACTTGAACTTTGACATTTCATCCTGTTGCAGAGCCTTGGTATGTGCATTCCTTTATCTTCCCACCACCCCTGCAGTTGCTCTTCATTATTGTCAGTGCTTATTAGTTAGAAAAGTCTATTCCATTTTGTTTGGGCCAATTAACTGCTGGAGAGAGCAGCTCTTTGTGGGTCCCCATTAACTGTGTATCACCAGCTATCATCCACTGATTCATTAAATAAACCTGAGCTCTGCTGCATTTTTCAAAGAAGCAAATTCTCAGTTGACCAACTTACAAAACCTCTTCGGACTTTTGAGTATTTCACTCTTTTATGACAAAGGGAAAACCAGACATTGTGTAGCAAATTAAATGAGAACTGTTGTAGGTTTTTATTGTCATAATTACTTTATATGCATTTTCATGTGTTTAGGATAGTGTCTTCCTAAAAACCAGGGAAGAAGAATACCAGGAGAGGAAACAGTCCTTGTGCTGCTTCAATATTGTGACCTGCAGCCTGTCTGAAAGCATAACAAAGCCTTGATTGTGCAAGCGCCCAGCTGATCCAACAAGCAATGAATGAGTGAGCAATGGTCAACAAGGAGTGGATATCACAGAGGGCAATTCAAAAAGGTTGTAGTGCTGTGAAGTGAGACAGGCATGAAATGAAATAGAACTAGAGATAAATAGATCATCAACCATTTGGGTTAGTTCTACTTTTTCTTCCCTTGAAATGGGCCAGCATAGAAAAAAATGTGACTACAAATGGGAAAGAGATAAGTCTTCCACTATGGAAGAAAATAATCTCATTCTTTCAGTCTAAATGAATGATAATTTAAAACCAGGATCTGATCTAAATACGAATGAGATCTCCAGAAATCTGCTTGGGTCACATGTCAGATAGTGCGAAACAAGTCAGTGTTAGGGAAGTACAGACTGTCAGATTTTTGTGTCCATTCAGGCATTTAGGTCCGTATAAGGCCCAATCAGACTTGTCATCATGAGACAGGATGAGAAAATCGGATATGTTACAAGAGACCTCTTCCAGCTCTTCTTGGAAGCACAAGATTAACAGTGGGGAGGATTCCCTTTCCTTCCAAGTCTTACACAAGTCATTTTACCCTTGAATGGATCCAATTGGATTTTCAGTCAAAATTCTGCATAAGAAAGCAGAAGATAAATAAACATATATATTACCAAGATAGCAAAATCCAGATTTGATACTTAGGTGCTGCTTCAAGGACTTCTTTAAAAAGCTTTAAAAAAAAGTTAAGGTAACCATGGCATCTTCTAAAAATATTAGAATCTGTTCTGGCTTGATGGTGTTTCTGAGTAAAAGCCCTTCCTAATTTGCTAGTCATTATTTTTAGTTTTGTTAGATCACTTTAGATCTCATGGCTTGTCACTGTCCTTGGGACTTTTCAAATTAAGATTTTTTAGCCTTAACAAGGCCTCTTACCATACCTTCAGGCTGTCATGTTGCTTTGTCTCTGTCACTGATCTCTTAACAATAAACTGGCAGAGTACCATGAATTTGTGTCAATGGATTTTCAGAATTCTTCATCAACTAAATTCAGCATCATAATACAGACAAATCATTTTCAGGTGGTCATGCAAGGAACTGAGGGAGGACTTTGACAAAGAACCTAACTTTCCTTTTCCTCAGTCCACTACTTAATCAGGGGATCATCTCTTTGGTCAGATTTGCTGGCACCTAGATGAGAGTGTAATCTGACCTAATAAAGCCATGATAGTCAACATGTGCTTTGAACCAAAGGAAAAGGAAATAAATTAGAGTCTCTTTCAGCAGATGTGTTGTTTCCCATCCACAGAGTTTGCAAAACTGAAAGAGTCTCATTTGAGCTTTGGGTTTCCTTTGAGGAGTTTTCTTGCTTCTGGTGCTAAAAGGGAGGGGGTGATGCTGGGCCCTTTGTCCCCTGCAGATACATCTGCCCTGCAAATACTGCCACAAAGCAGCACAAAGGACCCTGCTTTGTGGAGTAGCACAGATCTCATTTCATCGTCAGATCCATTGTTTTTCCTTAAGCAAATATGTAATAATGTCAGAATTTATGGATTGGTTATACAATCCCTGATCTGCTTTAACCAGAGTTAGTGCTGTTCCTCCCAGAATGCTGCTGACAGGATCACTGTGCAGACAGACAGACAGACAAGGTATATACACAGAGCTCTTTGCGGTTTTTTTCTCTGTTAATGCTGCAATATTTGGTAAGACATCACTCATCCAGTGAGTGATTGAATTTAAGAAGGAATAAAAATGCTTGTGCTGTTAATAGCAGCTGGACAAACCTCACTGCCCTTTTTCTGCAAAAACTGTCAATGAATTCAGGGGTGAAATTTGTCTTGTAAAAACTACTCCATGGACTAAATCTGCCTCATGGGAGCTTATCAGCTCTAAAAATCCCTATCATCAGATCTGAGGTTGATCTGGGCTCTGAAAAGACCTGCTGTTGAAAATCAAGTGTGAAATTTGAAAATTATTAAGTTGAATTATTTACCTTGTTACTTCATCATGTCTGCAATATTCTCTCTCCTTCTGGTAACCTAGCAATGGATACACAGTGCACAATTATTTTTTCACAATTTGTAGGAGAGTTGCATTAAAATGCATGTCAGTGTCTATTTCTTGACAGGCCTGTAGCAAGCAACACTGCAAATGTTTGTTTATCCTGGCAGGGGCTGGATTTGTTTAGTGTAACTTGCACCAGTTTTGTCCAAATTCTGAAACAGAAAGGGAAATACATTCTTGTTTTCAGATCAGTGTTACAAATATTCTCTTTAGCTTTGTTTTTATTAAGCGAAGTGGCTGCTAATGGATTTGGACCTGTGTCGTCTACTGTTGTATTCTCCCTCCATGTACTGGAAATTGCTGAATACATTTGAAGAACTGATTGCACAGGCTGAGCCTACAGGTTGCAGAGTGTAGACAGGCTAGAGGAGCTGAAGAAAATGAAAAATTAAGCCAGCCAAGAGATATGCATCAAGATTATATCATCTTCACCAGTGGCATAAATTATGTTTTCTAAAACAGGAAATTACTGTTCATTAAGTGGTAGAAATAAACAACTGGTCCTCTGAAGAGTCCTCAGACTAAATGCTGTTTTCTGAGTACTTCTTGGCAGACATTTTAAATACCTAGGTTATTGTGAAATGAAAAGAAAACACTAATTCTTATGGATGAAATGCACAGGACTATCCCCAAAACAACAATATGCTGAGGCCTCTTCAGAGGTTTATAGTTTTGACTTCAGCTTTATCCGGACTTAGGCATGCAAGCAGGAGTTACTGCCTGCACCCAGAGGGGTCTCTGGGCTTAGGCACTAAATCCTCTGCCTGGGTCCCCTGATCCTGAGACAGCCTTGCTGTATAGGATGGGAATGAGCTGTGTTTCTTAGTTATCTTCTGTCCTTTGTGTTACCTTTTTCATCCTCTCAATAGGCTGCTTGGGTCCAGACATTGTTCCCTTCATTGCTTTTGAGTTTGATGCGCAAAGAATAAAATGCAAATTCCTGTCTGCACAGGATGGGTTGCTTAACAGTTCAAGGTGTTGGGAGCAGGGGAAATGGTGAGAGAAAAGCACCAAAATCATTGCTACCATGATGATGTGGCCTTGGCTTGATCCAAACCAGGCTGTGTGGTTCAGGACACCGGCCCTTAATATTGCAAAGCTGTGGGTTTAGCACTGTCACAAAGCGTAGGTTTAATCTTTACCGTAGACCTCTTGGCCAAGACCTTGCTCAGCCTCCCCAGCTGACATGTATTTTACCTGGCTGAGGTATTTAAATCAGGAGGAGTGTAGCCAGGAGTGCAGTCTCGCTCGGCATGGGGAGGCAGGGATGGCCTGGGCTGGGCTGAGCTACCCCATCTTGCAGAGGGGCTTTGCAGGAGGACAGGGCAGGACAGCACACCTGACCTCCCTGCTTAAAGGCTGGCATTAGTCCCATGTCTTACCCTGCTTCGTACCTGGGAGATCGAAATAAAGACCTTGAGGAGAAAGGGAAATCTATTATTTTATCAAAAAATAAAAGTTACTCATTGGCTGCACTACTGATTTGCCTCAAAAGTCAAAATATTCTTGGAAAGTGAACCTCCTGCTGAGGTTCATTGCTGTTTGCACAGTCCCTGTGCAGAGAGAGCCAACAGGTGTAACTATAGGTACACCTACTGGTTTGGCAGCATCACAAGTCTGGGCATCTCTGCTTTTTTTTTTTTTTCTTTTAATTTATTTTGCTGTTGCATCCTGTGAGTGGCCTGTCCAAATAATGATTTTTTTAATTCCCAAAGTTTTTCTGTTTATCTGACAATTAAGTACGTGACAATAATTAAGTAAGTATCTGACAATAAAGTGCCTCAGCCTCTCTTTCATGCCTACAGCAAAATCCATTGATTTGGGTGGGAGCTGGTTGGGATCCCAATGCAAACATCCAGAGGCGGAAGCTGGATTGTGCGTGCAGCGGGAGCTGCCAGTTCAGTGGGAGCTGCTTGTGTCAGAGCTGCCTGTGTGTGTCCAAGGCAGTGGGGCAGCTCTGCTCCACGCCCCCTCTTCCAACTCTTCACTAATGCTGCCTCACTCTTGAAAATGCAATCTTTAAATTAACATGATTTCATCAGAAATACTGCTGTCCTACAGCTGGATCTCAGGCATGCCCTAACACCAGCTTCTTTTAGGAAAGATTTTCTTATTTTTCTTCAAATGTCTGTTGCTCTCAGTTGCATTCCAAAGGCCAAAACTTTTCCCTTTAAAACAGAACAAGAAAAGCAAGATGTGAGTAGTAGTGGTTTAGGCATAGTAGGAATTGTGCTCGGATATTAGGGCTAAAGAAGTACACAGGAATAAGCAGGAGAATGCAATTAAGGATGCGTGTATTTTCTTTACTGATTTTAATTTCATGAGAGCAAGTAACACGGTCCCCCCTCACCACACACAAAGGTTTCCCACTGTCCATTCAGCTGCTGAACCTCTCCCTGTTTTGTTACTCTGCTCACTCCTGTCTGTCCACTGGATTTACCTTACAAATTCTATTTGTTTCCTATTGCTCCTGTATTCATTGTCTATTGTCCTCTCTGTGGCTTGTTTGAATTCTTAGGCTACTCTCTTTCCCTCCTGCTTTGCCATGCGTGCTATTTAGCTATGGCTTTGCCTTTCCAGAAAATACCCTGCTTCTCCTCCTTCCCCCTCCTCCTTCAAAGTTTCAGATTTCCCTTGCTGGCAGGCAGCGAGGGGCTGCACACCAGGCACCAGCCCTTGGGTCTGCTCTGTAACCACAGGACCTGATTCACCTCCTGCAAATTGAGTAGCGTGACAATAAATCAGCTGAGAGGGAGCTGCTTGGAAATTGCAAAACACAGGGACACATAGTGAAACCAACACATGGCTGGGCAGTGACCAGCGTAGCTCTCGAGGAGTTCACAGTTCTCCCATATATATTCCCTTGGGGACAGCAAGGCTGAGTGAGACCTTTCAACAGATTAGCTCTGCCACACTGTTTAAAGCTTTGAATATTCGGCTGAGATGTGCTTAACCCCAAATCCAGCATCTGAAAGCGCCCTTCCTGTGCCTTCCGGCTGGGTCCCAGCTTGGTTGGGGGGGTTTGTCCCTAATAATGTAAACACAGCCATGCTTTGAAGAAAATTTGAATCCAAACCTGAGCTTGAGCCCATCTGTAATCACCACTTGATTTTGCTTTCCTCAAATCTGCACTTTTGAGTACTGAGGAAAATGAGTCATCTCTCCTTCAATAGGTTCTCCTCCTGCAGTCTCCTGCTCTTTAAAATCCTTAAAAGTCCTTTAAAATCGCTGCTGTTTGTGCGTGGGTTGGTAGCTGTGACAAGCAAATATTTAAAGTGAATTTAGAAGAAAGTGTCTGAAGTGACTGTGTAGAGTCTCATCTTTGAGTTGCTCCTTGAGGAAGGCAGTGGAGCTTTACTGGGGTTCAAGTGTTTGAGTGTACGGAGCTGTTTCCAGAACCTGTATCTCCAGTCCTGCCACATTAGGTCAGAGTAGTTACTCAGTGACTTCCGTTTTCAGAGGAGTGTGAAGCCTTTGCTGCAGAAGATTTATATTTCCATTCGACGTAATACAATATTTCCCTCACAGATTTCAGTGAAGTTCTGCTCTTTCTGAATTGTAAATGAAAAAAATACTGTTCAGAATGTTCTCTCTTGAAAAGATGTTTGCTTTTCACAGCTCAAACAGAAAACAGCTCAGTGCATCCAAAAGCTGCCTCACCCTTTGAGCGTGTTCCCAGATCTCAGCCAAGAGCACTACTATGGAATAGCTGTGAGTAGCCGGAAGAGCATTGTAGGGATTGAGATGCAAATGAGCAAACCAAGCAGCCCCCTTCGCTGCAGAGGTTCCCTATCTCCTGCTGCCCCTCACTTTTGAACTGGGGGAGGCTTAACCTGGAGCCACGATCCTTGGCTCTGCACCCGCAGTCCTTGGCTCTGCAGCCACGAGCCCGGGCTTTGCTTCACTTGTAAGGCTCAGCAGCTTGGGTAGGATGAAAACTGTGTCAGCATCAGGAAGGCGTGGAGGACAGGAGGGGCTTTCAAAGTCCCCATGTTGCCATTACTTTTCTGGGTCCCGAGAACTAAATGCCACTGCTTTTTCTGAGCTAAAAGGGGGGTAATAAAAGCCAGAGGTAGTAGCCACTGCAAAATAGCACACACTGTTCCCTGTCTTAAAAGTTCACAGTTTTCAGGCAGTTTCAAAAGTTCCAGAGTGTAATGTGAGCTGCCTGGGCACTTGTTTGTTTTATCAAATGCAGGGAGTTCGAATATTGCAAAGGAAATCAGATACAGTAGGTTGGGGGGCATGCAGAGGGTTGCACACATAAACACTCTGAGGAATAAAGCAACACGGTGTTTTCTCTGGATGCTTTTCTTTCCAGTATGAGGGAAGGAAGCAAAACATTCTAGCGAAATCTCCTTCTAAAGAAATAATCAAGGCACTGAGCTCTAAAGCCTGTCTCACTGCACACGACTGGGAGAATAAGGCATTTTGCATTATTGCATGCTGTCATCGCTTTGCTCAGTGTTGTCCCTCCGTGCTAATTACATGTTTACATGTATTGCATCATTGGGCAGAATTACTGTAATTATGTTAATGCTTCATAATCAACAGAACACAGTACCTGTAATTTACCAAACAAAAAGGACATGAAAAGCTTAACAAATGGAAAGGGATACATTGCAAAGGATTTAATCCTCGGTGCAGGAGCAGGCAGGAAGCTTTCAAGCTAGAATATCCTGCTTTAGCCATCGGATGCTCTCAGACAGCACCAGGGCACTTTGCAAGATATTTTAACAGGTACTAAGGAGGCTAACACACCAAACTGTGAACAGGGTGTAAATGTTTAATGCGCATCCATGAACTCTCACCTAGAAAAATCTGAGCAGTGTCCTTAATAAAGCTGCATGACAGACTCTTGAAAGAACAAGAGGAGACTAAGAAACTCGCTGATCTGGAAATATTTTAACCCCTCTCCTATCTGTGGATGTACAATATCAATCTCAACCCCCTCGCTGCTTCTTTGACGGAAATTATGTGGCCCCTGGCATATCAGAGCATAGTCTGTGTGCAGCTGGATCATTTTCCTCCTACCCCCATCCATGGTTTTTTTCCCCATTAGTTTGGGCTTCAGGCTGATTCAGCCCCTGCACTTCCCTCACGTCCTGGAAGGCTTCTAAGAGTCTCCGTCACTAAGGGTTAAGCATCCAAAGTCAACAGCGGAATAAACCGGGACATTAAACAAGACGAGGAGTTATCCCGAGTGGTCATTAAGTGGTGAAGAGTAATACAAATAAGATCGAGTCCCAAGTGCTTCTTGATAAGTGGAGACACAAGAAAGTTTCCGCAAAATCATCAGCCTTCATCTACCAGGAACTGCGCCTTGGTGGAGATCCTGCTGCAAGCAGAATCACCTGCTGCAGAGAGGTGCAGTGGGGACACCCAGGGCTGCAGCCCCGGGGACAGGCTGCGGGTCACTGCGGGCACCCAGGGCTGCAGCCCCGGGGACAGGCTGCGGGTCACTGCGGGCACCCAGGGCTGCAGCCCCGGGGACAGGCTGCGGGTCACTGCGGGCCGCCCCCAGAGCAGAGGGCGCGTTTCAGTAACTTTCCCAGCTAAACGAAACCCTTCGGTCCTGCCCGTTGTCACCCACACAGGAGAGCATGGGAGGGCCCAGGCAGGGCAGGAGCGGTGCGGGCTCTCACCCAAGGGCATCTGCCAAGGGGGCGAGGGGCAGCGGCGGAGCCCGGGATGGGCCGTACCCGCGGGCGGCCGCTGTTACCGATCCGGCGCCGTGTTTTGCCGGCGCAGCAAGTGCCGGCCTTGCTGTAGGAGGAGGGGCGGGAGGGGGAAGGGGGAGGAGGAGCCGGCACTCGGCCGAGCCGTTCCCGCCCCTCAGCTGGGAGCCCGCAGCCAGCCCGTGCGAGCGGCAGAGCCGAGCGGCGCCGCGCCGAGCCGGGATGCGGGAGCCGGGGATGGGGTAGCCGCGCCGCCTTGCCGCGCTCCCCACCATGTAGGCGAGCCCCGGGCACCGCGCATATCGCTCCCCGCCGCCTGCACCACGTTCGCACCGGGCCGGGGGGACCATGCGGAGCGCCCCGGTTGCCGGGCTCCTGCCGCTGCTCCTGGGGCTGCGGCTGCTACTGGGCGGCGGCGCCGCGGCTCAGTACTCCAGCGACCTGTGCAACTGGAAGGGGAGGTGAGGCGGCATCCTGCCCGGGCAGGGGGAAACGGGGACTGGCACGTCCATCGCCGTCCCGCCAGGGGAAGAAGTTGATGCCGAACACAAAAGGGAGACGCTCCCTCTGCGGTGCCCGGCCGGGGCTCGGGGAACGGGGCGGCAGACGGCGGAGAACGGCAGAACGGGGCGGATCTGCCTCCCTCCGTCCCGGCAGGCTCGCCGCGAAGAGACCCCGGGGCAGCGGCCCCCAGGCAGGGAGGGATGGAGGGGCCGGGGTGAGCTGGGCTCCCTTCGGCGGGATTGAGGGGCTGGGGCGGGCTGGGCTCCCCTCGGCGCTGTTCGGGGGGCTGGGAGAGGGAGGGCGGTGCCAAGTCCGCTGCGGAGAAGTTTCTCCCCGCGACCATCTTCGGCGCGGCCCCAGCGCTCGGCGGAGGCGGCGGCCGCGCCCGGAGAAGCAGCGGGGCAGCCCCGGCGCTGCTCTCCCGGCCCGCTGGGACCGGCCCGGGATGCGCTGCACCTGTGGAGCGCTCCCGCTGCAGCCAGCGCGTCCCTCCCCGGGGCTCTGGCTGGCTCCCGTCCCCTCTCCTCCCTTCCCTCCCCTGCGCTCCCCCTCCGTGCGCATCCTGCACTCCGCGCTCAGCCGCGCCGCAGCCCCGGGGGTCACTCCCTGCTCCCGGGCACTCGTCCCGCGGAGATGATGGTGATGAGCTCTGGGAGAAGGGGCTGGCATGGCGGCCGCGCTCCTGATTTATTCTAATTGCACCGGTTGAGAAACCTCTCCAGTTCTCAAGTGTTTATCTCCCAAATTATCTTTCCTTTAATTGCTTGTAATATGTTTAACGCGTGTGGTTCGGTCTGTGACCTTCTCCTCTCTTTAGAGGTTTAAAAAGCAACTCTGCTCAACTCGCAAGTGTTGCTGGGTCAGACTTACTTGAAGAGTAAAATCGTTCAACTCTAATACACTCTTCAGCTCTGACTTTCTTTAACATAAAAGTTTGGTCGGCCTTTATCAGTGGGGTGTTTTTGAGTAGAGAGGATTCAAAGCAGGGAAACAACTGGATTGACTTTCAACGTCACGATTTCTTACCTGTTATTGTCTGAAACATGGTGCTTGGTACTTACTTTTTTTTTCCTTTTTTTTTTGAGTTTTCTTAATAATTCATGCATAGTTAATAGCAGTGAATCCACTTAAAGATGAGTCTGCTTGATAGGGATCAAAACTCTGGCAAACTCCTAATTGTATCATTTTTCTTTACAAAAAAAAGAGAAAAAACTGAAAATGCTGTACCTGTTTTCATTCGAAAGCATCCCAGCTGTGGTACTTACCTGGACCTTACCACCTGGTACTGCAGCACGTATTTTAAAAGAATGGTGACAAACCCCTGCAATTCTGTCCTGTTTGGCTCATATCTGTCCTGTTTTCTTAGAGCAAGCAGTGACCACTCACGTCACCTGAGCAGGGTTGGAATAAGCAATGCCTAGAGTATCAGCTAAGGGGTGATGCTTAAACGGGAGGAAGTGAAATCTTGTAACTGAGTTTGGGATGAACCTGGTGATGCCAGCTTGGGTTTACTCACCTGTTGTTGTTCTGGTGAGCTGAAGTGGTGACAGCTTCGTGATGAAGCTGTTGGATGTGCAGGGAAGGAAGACCACAGTTTAGTTTGGGTGGTTTGACTTGTGTGAGAGTTTCAGAGTCCAGGTGGACTGGAGTCTTGGGAGGAGATAAAGTAACCCCGGCTGACTTAGGCCTTACTGGTGGCAAACAGGTGTTGTCAGAAATGCTGGCAGTGTTAAGGGCATTCAGTATAACCTGATCTGTCCTAAAAACCCGGCAGTTGAAAAGGAAAGAAACTTGGGGTTCCAGTAAATATAATTATTTAAATATTTCAGTGTGGATGCTAACCACTATATGGGTTAGAAAGAACTTTTTTTTAATGGGGAATATAATATTTTGAAGTCATGTGATGATTTTTACCTTGACTGTTAGAAAAGTTATGAACTAGAATGCCAGACAGTCTTTCTTCCCCACACTCAAGTCATAGGTTGTGCTGGTGGATTTAAGAGATATATCATCTTCTGTAGTAAACATCAAGATGTTTTCTCACCTTTATATACATGTATATATTAAAAACAACAGTCTTAAAACCAAAATATTCTGGGTATGGTTTTTTTTCCCTATTAGCTTGTGGAGAAGTGATGAGCTTATACCTCTGAGTAGGATGAAGAGCTTCACTAGGATTTCTATAGATATCCCTCATGCTTCGAGGGAAATCTGATGCAATGCACAGCTTGACACCTGCAATTTAAGTACAGGCCATAATAGCATCTTAATAAATAGCTTGTCAGAGAGGTTCCAGGAAAGCTTTGTTCAGGAGAAAGCAGAAACTTCACTATGACGTGTCCGGTTATTACTTTTGCTGTAACTTCAGGTTTTTGTGCTGCAATGGCCTCTTGATGCTTTGGGCAAAAGGGCTTCAGTGACAGGCTGAGAATATGCTGGCCTGGCATGTTGGACTGCAGACTGTAACACAGAGAACTCAGCTCTTATGTGGCTGCTTTTGTCCATCGATCTTGCCCTTGGTATGGTGGATGCTCTGAGGAATTCTTAATGTTCTCTAGACTGTCATCTCTTATTAAATCTCCAAGTTAGGAGCAAAAGTTCCCTGTGTTCATTGCAGGGTGCAGGGAGGACATGGGTACTTCTAGGGCTCTTCAGAACATCTTTAGTAGAATAAATAACTGAAGTAGATAGTGTGAATATTCTTCTCGCTCCCTTTTTCTTTAAATAACACCTGTTCCACATTGCAGCATAACAGCTCACTGCAGTGATACTGTAACAGGTTTTTCAGGGCAGACATAAGGGGATGGCCGAACCCAGAAGAACCCAGAAAGTGGCAGAAACACGGAGGCAGATGCAGTGATTCAGGATGTCCTCATGGATTGGTATGAGGAAGTAGTTGTAGAAGAAGCTTGTTGTAGAAGTAAGTCCCAATAAACAGCACACATTTAAAACAGGTGATGGATGGCTCACCCATCACTGCAACCATGAAACATCTGCCCTATGTCCTTGCCACATAATCAAAAAACCAAAGCTTAATGAGTTTGGGAGAGTAAAAAGGCTGCCTGGTCTCTATTACTGTATGGACATGGTGTGTCTGATGAGTGGCTAATGAGAGCTAAACCTGGCGTTAAACAGTCTCAGTGTGAGGACAAGTCGTTCTGACTGAAAGCAAAGCGACAGGTTTTACTGGATGATGATGGTTGCTGTTAAATAATGCGAACACATATTTTGAAATCTGCTTAACTTTTGAGTCATCCTTTATTATAAGGCTTAATGTGTGCAGGTACTTGTGCTTGATGTATCTGTCTAATGGCATCACTCTTGCCTGTGGGATATAATTGGCTTTCAGAAGATAATTTCAGAGTCCATCCTGTTTTTTGTTTGAACAGTGTGAATGTTTGAACAAAATTAACGTAGCTTTTTTTTTTTTCCCCTGGCAGAAATTCACTGCCTCAGTGTTGTTGGGATCACTTGCAACAGAAGTTTCACTGCATGAGTTCAGAGTTTTGCCCCTGGTGTCTTCCTTCTGTTTAAGCACTCAGGCTGGAATGTGCCAGTACAAGTCCTGCAAAACCTCTGCAGTTGTTTTGATGTCTTGAGTAGGGACAAGTGATGTGTGAGGGTAACTTTCTGCCCATTTGCTGAGGGACAACCTTTACACTGTTTAATTTTATTTATTCACAGCTTGCACATAAACAGACTTCTGTGTTTTCTGTTGAGTGGCATCATGTGTGTGATGTGGTGAAAACTTATTTTGTGGACCAGATGTGGATTTACAGTCAACTTGAAATATCCCTTTGCAAGTAAAGTTTCCTGAATGTGTTAAGTACTAATGAATTTGAGGGCAAGAGACTAAAGGTTAAAAACTTGTCCCTCCTTCCTCCTCATCTGTGTTCTTGATGTGGCTTTCAAGATTCTTCCAAAGCACATGTTTGAGGCTCTATTGTTATTAAATATGACTTTTTTCTTTCTGAGCTTCCTCGTGTAACCTCTATCAAGTGGGTCACACTGACACTCACAATAATGAGTCACGTCAACAGTAAATGCAAACCATATGGTTTGTTTTTTTCCCTTTTACACATTGCTTCTAGTTACTTTCTAAGTGCTGACTTGAATTTAGACCCTGTTCAGTACCCGAATATATCTTTGGGATGGGGAACTGTATATTTGGAGGTTTCTGTTGAGGAGCCAGAACTTGATGTCATCACTTGCACTGCACTAAAATATGTTTTTGCTACAGATTTCCTATGTAACCTCAGACAAGTTACTTAATAATTTAAATTATTTTTCCCCTGTCTTGATTCATCTGCCTGTAAGTGGGAATGTTGAGAAACTTCCCTGCAAAGCAGACCTGCGAGGTGATAAAGAGCCTGGTTTTGGGTAGTCCTCTGCAGGCTCAGGATAAAAGATGCTTCTGTTTGGGAAGCAGGTGCTCAGATCATAGGAGGAGAAACAAGCTTGGTGGTGAAGAGATTTGCTCATACTCGCTTAATGGATTTGTGACAGGACCGAGACTGGGACCAAAGGATTTTTCCCTAATGGACCAAATACTGCAGCCAATAAATCAGGCTTCCCACAACTTGTTCTTCCAACTGCAGTGCCTGCTCTGTGCAGTGTTGTTTTAGGGCTTTGAGTCACTCTGGGTGAAGAGCTGGTGGGGTTGACTCAGCATCAGTGATAGGCAGCAGGGGTCGTTTGGAGCTGCCCTCCGCTTCGGCTGTGGGCAAACAAGCCATGGGGATTTACTGCTCATTCCGCTTGCACACAGTGGTTTGCTCTCCTCTCATTAGCAGCTGGCCCCGGGACCCTGTGCTGCTCTCCTATGCCATCCTTGTAGTCTCTGTGAAATGGTTGTTGGGGTGTTCATTTTTGGTCATAGTAAATGGCCACATGTTCTCTTTCTCACTGAACACCCACAGCTGTGTGTCTGCTTGTAGCCTGTCAGTGAAAGTGATAAACTGAGCTTAAACCTCATACTGGGGAGCAGTGGAGGAACAAGTTCCTACCAAAAAAAGCAGCACAGTTCAGTGCTTCTCCGGGTATGACTAAGGAAAGAGGTGTCTTCTCTCCCTACCTCCCATTGTGGAGACTGGGGCTGCCCAGTTGGGCTAGAGGGTATCAGTAGCATGTAGATCATTGCTTTTGCTGCAGTTTACAGGGTGAGCTTGGCATCCCTCCCAATTTCAGATCCATTGGGAATATAGACTTGGAAGGGGAACAAAGTACTTGGAAAAAGGTGGAGTCTGATCTGCGAAGCTGGAGAACATGCTGGATTGAGCCACCAGGAAGGGAGTTTGAGCATATGTGTATGCACAGCTCAGCTGATGGGCAGTAACTGAGCCTGTAGTAATTTAATTGCTTTTGCTCATGTGCTTATATCCTATTTAATTTTGAAGCCTATTACTAGTGGTTTGACATTTTTCTTCTGGGGGATGATTTAAAATTGTCCCGTAATATTAAGGCTGAAGTGTTGCAAGAGACCTGCGCTGCTGAGCTGGATGGGCCAACACACAGTGATGTCCTGGGCTTCCTGCATTTGTTGATATGTGTCCTGGAAGGTTTGAGGTTGACATTCACATTGTTAGCTCTGTCATTTCTGTAACCTTCTCTTTCTTTCTTCTTCCAGTGGCTTAACCCATGAGACTCACAGGAAGGATGTTGAACAGGTCTACCTCCGCTGTTCTGAAGGGTCAATAGAGTGGATGTACCCCACGGGAGCACTCATAGTCAACCTGCGACCCAATACTTCACCTGCCTCTTACAAACACTTGACTGTTTGCATAAAGCCCTTCAAAGACTCTGCAGGAGCAAATATTTATTTGGAAAAAACTGGAGAACTGAAACTCTTGGTCCAAGATGGAGACCGCAGCCCCAGCAGAGTGTATTGCTTTGGCTACGACCAGGGGGGCCTGTTTGTGGAGGCCACTCCTCAGCAGGACATTAGCAGGAAGATTACAGGCTTCCAGTACGAACTGATGAGCAAGGGGATAGCAGCTGATTTGCACACAGCTTCTGGTGAGTTCCGGGGTATTGCCATACTTCCACGTCCTGCATTGGATGTGTAACAGATGGCTGAGTGAGTGAGTGAGAGAGTGAGAAAGTGGCTGGATGTGAGTTTCATGTGCTTTTAAGGACATGTTTTATAAACAGAACTGTTGCAGAAGAATTGATTTGGTTTTTGTTTTGTTGTTGTATTTGGGGAGCTGGTGGCATGGGCTGAACTCCAGTGATTTGCTGAGGACCACAGTGTGAAGGATTCTCCCCTTGCAGGGGTGGGGTGTGTCACAGGAGCTGGCTTTACCCTACACTGAACTCTAGCATGAACTGGGCTTCCCAGCCTTGCAGTAACACTTTTCTAACTACTTTTAAACTCAGTTTTTAAGACCCCACTGCATGTTTTGAATAATAAACATTTGAACAAGGAGACACTCCTTTTCCTTGGTGGTTTTTTCCCCCCTTTGCAAGTAGTGTTACTTGCTGACCTAATTATTGCTTTTTCTCTTTTTGTTTTTTTTTTTATTTAAACAAGGAAAATGGTGTGTTCCTTCCTCAGCTCTCCTTACTACACTGTCCTGAGCATTACTGTGCCATGGCAGAGCTCTTCAACACTGTGACAACACTTTAACAGGATAGTGTTGTCTTCTCTCTCAACCATTATGAAAAGCAAGTTTTGTGGGGGGGAGCTTTACTCCAATGAAAAGCTTATAGGAAAGAGGAATGGACAAACTGAAAGATCTTACAAGCCTGTGAAGTCTGGTACTAAATAGCATTTGGAACAATGGCTCGAGGTGGGACCTAAGTGTGCTGAGCAATTAGTTGGAGAGGAAAAACTGGCATTTGTGGAGGATGACAGGGAGAAAGGGGGAATTCCCTTTAGATAGGTGGTATCTGGTTCACGCATCTTACCCATTCAGAATTGCCTCTAGCTTTTATCCCCAAAAACAAGGAGGGGGGATTTCCAGAGTAGCCCAAGGGATAGCAGATTTAGGGTAGTTTGTCTCAAATGACCGCGAGGGTTTCAAGGGTTAGGTATTTTAAGTGGGGAACCAGATTTGTGGCAACCAGGTTTCTCTTTTGAAATGTGGGCTGCCTTTGCTCTTTTGGGTTAAGGCAGCGAGAAGAGTCCTCAGAGCATACTTGGGATGACTCAGCCCAGGGCAAACCCGAAGTTTAGTGAGGCTGTGGAGCCCAAGAGCCGGTTGTAGGCTGGCCAGACTCTGCCGTGCTGATGCCGCATGCTCTGCCTGAGATGCTGATTGATAAGCTGTGGTGTGACTAATTAAACTGCAGCTGTATCTTCCAGGGATATCTTCTCTGGGATAAATGATTGCAGAACTTGTTCCATCCTCTCCTCTCCCCTGGCTTCTTTCCACATCAGGCTCTAGATTGTCTCTTTGTGTGTTTGTGCAGCCCTGCCAGTGTTAAATGTTGTCACACCAGCTCGGATGGGGCTTTATTTTTGTGCAGCTCTGAGCTGGACTCAGCTCAGCTGAGCAGAGCTGGGCTCAGGGCTCATGCAGTAACCTCGGGAACTGACAGGTGGCAGCTTTGCCATTAAAACAAAAAAATATAAACACAAATATTCCAAATTTTAAGTCACTGCCTTTACTTTTGCCATGCTCAAGACTGGTAGCTTATTATTGGGTGTTCTGCATTTTAAGCAGACTGCTCTGCTGCATCAAGAAAGTGCTGCAGATGAAGTGGGGTATCTCTGCAGAGCTGCTTTCCCAGTAAGATCATTTGTGCAAAGATGAATACGCTGTGCAGAATGTCAGCTATGTAGTAAAATTCCATTGCAGAAGACATTAAATACATTGTTTAATCAGTTATTTGGAGAATGTTCCCAGATTCAGTGCTGCTTTCTCTGTCAGGCTGTGAGGATGGAGACACAGACAGGCTAATGAGAAGTCACTTAAACTTACTAAGAAAAGTCCTGTGCTTTTCTTCTTTTCCAGAAATGTTGGAATTGCTTTTGCATATAGAAAAATAATATGGCAGAAACACTGCTTACCACTGCTGGGTTTAGTCTGCACTTAGATAGGGTTTCTCCTGAGCTTTGCTAGCATTGAGGACTTGCTGCTGACATCCTTTACCATCACAAGCCAGCACAAACTGCCGTGTTTTCAGAACGAAATGCTCTTATTTACACATAAAATCTTGGAGGTTTTTAAAGCTGATGGGAGTACTTTTTCAGAGACTTTCAGAAGTCAAACTGAGGACTGAATCCAGTTACAGCCTTCCTCTTTAATAGGCACATTGAATCACTTTTTCAGTGACTGCTGTATTTTCAGCTGTAACAGACACTGGTTGAATTTCAGTGCTGTCTTATGAAACAATGTGGTGGGGAATCTGCTCCAGTCTCCAAGTGTCTTGCTTGGACAGAAGAAACTTTTTAATAGCTCATCAGCAGAGCCTTCAGGGCAAACTAGGGATCTCTATTGTATTTTAAATTATTTCTCTTGCCTTTTTTTGGATCCTCAGACTCCAGGGAGGGGCTGTGCAGGGTGAAAACATGATGAAAATGCCATACATGACTCTTTCCACTACTCACTTAGATGAGCACTTTTATTTTCCTATTAATATCTGTATGTCTGGGGGAACTGCCAAATAGCTGCCTTGTGAGGCTTCCACAGAGCAATATATTTGAGGCTCTTTGCAGTTTGTGGACCTCCTTTCTTCTGGAGTTGCTTCTAGTTTTTCTGTGAAACCTCAGAAGAAATGCCCTTTACTGAGCTGCTCGTTTGGAAGGGGAGTTTACAATCACTGAACTCACTGGAGATTTCTTCACCGGAGAGGAGGCTCAAGTCAGAGGCAAGTGCTGACCTTAAAGGAGCTGGAAACTGAGTTTAAGGTGTTCTGCATTTCCCACCAACCTTCCTTCTGTCTCTTGTTCACAAATGCGGCTGACGTTGGTTTTGGCTGCTGCGCTCTGGAAAAACGAGGCTGCTCGTGTCTCAGTTGCAGTTTGACAGAGTTTAGCAGAGCTGGCAGTAGGTGTGAAGAGGTGACAAAGATGTGAGATGCTGTTGTAGATGGGGTCTGAGATGTGCTGGACAGAGGAAGCTGCAGTGCTTCCCCTGATGGCAAAGAGCTGAAAATCGCAAATATTGCATGATTTTCTTACTACTTCAGAACATGGAGATGACTGTCATAAAAGACCCAGGTGTGGGGCTCAGTAATCCAGCCCTTTCCTTGTGCAATAACTACTTGCTAACAACTTCTCCTCGCTTTCCCTTAATGCTGTGTTTGTTTCCTGGTGATAATTGTTGTACTCTGCCCTTGAATTTACTCTCTCTTCCCAACCTGACATCCCAGCCCTGATTAAAAGGTGTAAGTCATCTGTTTAATACTTTAATGACCTGGTGTGTCCTCAGAGTCCTGACATTGCAGGGCGCATCAACAAATCAACAATGCTTGGCATGGTGCCTGTGGTTTAATTAGAAATCCTCAAGTTGTATTAGTTTACAGCCATTCTTTCCCACTTAATCAGAGTCAAGCAAATAATTCAGTAGAAAACACATGTAGGTTCTGAATTGGCCCTTCCCTTTTTTTTTTTTTTTTGGAAAGGTTGAATGAGACAGGACAGTCTTAACAGTTTTCTAGATTTTGGAGACTTAACCCTTTTCTTGGCTCTGACTTCATTACCACATCCTTTCAAAATTTTCCTAACTGCAGGAAGAATTTGTGCTGTACTGATAGATTTTAATTCAGGTGACATCTGGTATGGACAGTTTTTTACTGTGATAGTAACAGTCAAAAAAAGTGCATATCTGTGGGTTTGTAGTTTCTTAAGATGGAAAGAGGAGTGAAAGCAAACATGCCACAGTGCTTGACATCATTTAATGGGAGTAGCCCTTAAGAAGGGTCGCCTTGGCAATTCAGGCATCTTGATGGGTGTGTTCTCTCTTCATATCCAAAGTGATGGTTGACTGAAAAGTGCTTTTGATTTCAGATTAGGTTTTGGGTTGCACCCCTTTATCATTCCCATCCACACTGATGGTCCATTAACTCCAGCTCATGCTTTGCAGCCATGCTCTGAAGCCTCAGTGTTTGCCCAAATGAAGAACTGAGGCACTGTGACATTTTGGCCTCAGGCCATTTGAGAATCAGCAGAATTTGTTTAAGTTGTTGTATTCTGTTGATTCTAATCTCTTCTGCTTGTGCTGGAAGAAAATGCTCTGAGTATCAGCTATGCTGCCTATCCTGGCAAGTAGATGGAGGTTTTGGCAAAAGTGTTGTTTGGCCATATAATCCCTACAAGTTTTTTGGAGGTGCTGACCCACACGAGCTTCTCAGCTGTGCCTGGTTCAGGTCTGCCTTGCACCACAGCAGACTGCTTGCATTAAATTTCTATGAAAACTGTGAAGGTCCCTTGAGAGTAATTTACTTTTTGAGTGCTTCAGCTTCTGCTCAAGTAATCTGAAACAGGAATCTGTAGGTTTGACCAAAATTTTGGAGAGGAAGGTGAATCCTCCTCCCCATCCCACCAAAGGACCTTTATTTTGTTACCTCAAGTCAGTGTTTCAAGAGAGTTGCATCAAACTCTAGGTCCAGCTTTGTTCAAGCTGTGTAGTTTGCTTTTCCCACTGCACACTCACAGGGATGGCTGTAATTTAGTTGTCAGAGCTCAGGAGCTATATTGAAAGCCCTTTCATTACCCACCTGCTTTTGTGTAGTAAAGAAGTCAAACTTTAACAAAAATGCCCCTTTATCTTGATGGCATCTACAGACTTAGTGCAGGTTCTATTAACTGTTTTATGTGTTTTCTTTATTTATGCTGGGTACCTGGCTGAGAATATTAATACATAGGAGGTACAGCACTTGAGTGAGTATCTGAAAAACAAGGCAAAACTGGATAAATCCAGTTAAGTAATTAACAGTATTCAGCTATTTCCTGTATGCGGTTAATTCACTGTCCTGAGAAAACAGATTGGAAATTCAGAAAGCTCATAAGTATTTGGGTTATAACAGTGTTTCTGCTAACAAATGGCTTTTTAAAGCACCTTTCTTAACTTTTGATCTTTAGTGTAATGTATGTTTGGCAGAGGTGGGGCACCAATCTGCCTTGTCTCTGCAGGTATCCTCCCAGGGTTCTATTGTCATTCCACCTTGTAGGCTCCTAATCTCATGCTTTCCTCTGGTTCTTCACAAATATCTATTTTTTTTTTTTTTTTTTTTTTTTCTTTCTTAGAGGCTCGGTGTGCTGCTTAGCTTTGTAACCTGAAGCAGTAGATCATGGAATCACAGAGTGGTTTATATTGGATGAGACCTTTAAAGGCCATCCAGTCCAACCCTCTGCAATGTGCAGGGACACCTTCTACTAGACCACATTTCTCAGAGCCCCATCCAAGCTGGCTTGGAATGTCTCCAAGTTTAGGGCATCCACCACTACTCTGGGCGTCCTGTTCCAGTATTTCACCATCCTCACACTGCTGTATTTTTCACTTCTTGTCAGAGTGGAAACTTTCTGGTGTTTTGTGCCCAGGCTGGTGAGCAGGTGGCCGTGCCTGGTGTGCCTGCTCTCAGCCAGGGTAACTGTGACTGTGCTCCTCGCTGCTGTGGGCAGAAGAGGGGATGGAAAGGGGCACTTGGAACACTTAAACTGGAAGTCCCCATGACATTTATGCTTAGCACAGGTTCTGCCTGAGTAACTGTGGCCATCTGAGGTGTTGGCACTGTGCTGTGTGGCAGTGAGAGCACCACTGGGTGCTGCGTGGGGTCTGTTCCAATGCACCCCATCAGATCAGAAAAATGCCTTGCTTTGTATTTTTCCCCTCCCTGTTCTCTTAGCAGGTTAAAACTCTCACACCTCATGGGGTTGAGGGGTTAGAGCTAGATGGTGTTTAAGGTTCCTTCCAACCCACACCATCCTGTGACTCTATGATTTGCACAGAACAGGTTGACGCTGCATTGCTCCCGTTGGGGTTTGCTGGTGAAATCAGTAATAAACAACAAAGCAGAGTTGAGGGACCTGCTCTATAAGCCTGAGCACACCTTGCTGGGTGGCTCACCTGTGCACCTAAAGGTTTGATGGTTTGTTTCCCTTTTCTCTAAAAGGTCATAAGCAAGTTTTAAGAGGAAAAACATCAGAAAATGGCCTTCATTGCAGTTTCTCAAAATACACTTAAATTACTGGCTGTATAAGGATCCTTCTGACACTCCTGCTTTAGGATACAATATTTCAAATGTGGGTTTTTTTTGTGTGCTCCCCATCCTTGCAGGACTCTTTCCACACTAACTTTGTCCTTCCGGTAGTAATGGATGACCCCAAACTTGGTACAAAGTAACCATGTAAACATAAACAGCATTCCCTAATCCTAGTTTTTGAGGGCGTCAGGGAACTGCATGTCATGGATCAGCACCTAGCTGGATCAGGCTGGCTGCAGTATAACACTGCCTGGAGTGGGATTAATTTTGAGAAGCTGGAAACCTGCTCCAATTATTCATGTGCGTGAAGTGGTCAGGTTTGTGGTGAATGATTGACTGGATGGGAGAATTCGAGAACAAAGTTTTTAATTTTGTTTTCCTGTGTGGAATGGTTTCAAAGTGCTGTTCTGATGCTCAGGGGATGCACAGGCTCTTACATCATCTTCAGTTGAGCAAGGGTGATGTTTTGGGGACCTGAGTCTGAAAAATGTTGGACTAAGAAGTCTTCACCTAAAAGAAAGCCCCCACCAAAATTGGGTGGATGCTCTAATTTAATCTCTCCTTCTCCCAAGAAAATGGTTTTGCCAGCGTCTCCTCTGGCCCTGCTTGCCCTTTGATGTTGTTGGGACAGGAGTTGGTTTTGCAGTGGGCAGAGGAGGTGACAGCAGGGCTGCAGTGATAAATACACAGCTGCAGGGGAGAGGAGGAAGAAAATAGCTTATTTTTGCTAGACTGGCCATGAATGCCGTTAGCTTATTTCTCAACTCAGTGGGCAGTCAAAACCAATAAGCAGTCAGGTGTATTGTCCGGGCAGCTGGGGCTCCGCTCCGCGCTGACCTTTGTGTACTGCCAAAGATGGGCCCACAAACAGAGCTGCAGTCCAGCCCAGTTGCTTGGCAGTCTTTAATAATGCTCTGTGCTTGCTCTGCAAAACTGTTTAGTTTGCTAATTCCTGAGGCTGTAGTTAAAGAAGGGATGAGAGGGTGGGGAAGCTGCATTCCTCTTCCCACTTACTGAGACGTGGGCCAAATCTTTCCTGTGTTGGAATCTTGGTTTGCAGGACAGAAGATCTCTTTCACCTTAATCTGCACTAGAAGCCAGAAAATACTCACTGTAATATTGCACAGATACTTAGAAGATATCCTGGACCTAGAGCTGTGATATGTTATGTCTGACCTTGGGAGTTTTAATACTGGGTCAGAAAAGCTGCTGCCTTGTGACAAACTTGATCCAGGTAACCTTTGGTGCTGGTTCAGATTTGTGGAAGGATTTTTTGGGTATGTGTTGTGTGGGCACCTCCTGAGTCCTTTATGGGATTTGAGCATTAACTCCTGCAATGGGCATCACCTCTGGTGTTTGCTCATATCCCTTCTGCATGGAAGCCCTGGGAGACCTGGAGTGATTGGAGGTGCTGGGATATGCACACGGAACTTGTCTGGCATTCCATTGCCCTGTCTGCCTCCCAGGATCAATCCTGTTTGTACAGGAGGCGCCTCTGCCCCACCAGAACTGCTGGTAGCTTTACACCAATTTCTTCTATCTGCAAGTGAATGTCAGAAACTTGAGAGAAAAAAAAAAGTTCCTATGTGGAACTGGTGAATGAACTTAATGGGATCAAGCACTGTGTGCTTTTAAGTAAGAGAAGGTGATATATCTCAAAGCTTTTACTGTTACAAGTGAAAAATCTTGAGTAGCTGTTTTTTAGGCTACCTGGACAATGTTACAGCATCGAGGATCTCTCGCTGGGTAGATGTAGCCCTTCCACAGCCCTTCTCAAGAGCAGGCTGATAAATAAACATGGTTTTATAATGAAAACTGGCCTTGTTCCTCCAGAGCTCTCCCACATACCAAAAAGAATTTGATTTCTAGAAACAGGAAGGAGAAGGACCTGTGTGGAGTTGAGTGCATATACGTTTTTTTGTTTGTTTTTTTTTAAGTCTCACTTAATCTTTGGTCTGTCATTACTCCACTCTCAGGGTTTAACTTTAACCAGCCACTTGTTCCTTAATTCTATTCCTCTGCTCCATAGGAGGCATTAATGGACTGGACTGAAGGGGAGGGAGGGAAGGCTTTGTGTTCCTGGCAGGTTTCCAGCCTGGTAGTAGGTGCTGGCTCCAGCCTCTCCTATAGCCCTGGCAGGGGCAGGGAGAGGTGCTTGGCTGCGCAATTTCCCCAGGGCATGGGAGTGAAAAACACCTTACTTGTTCATTTTCTGCTGTGCAAGCACTGCATGACATCTCAGCTGGGTGCTGTGATAGCTATGGAGACAAAGCCCAACAAGACATCAAGAACCTTGTAACTTCATGTTTTCCTGGATCTGACCCGTGCAAGCTTTTACAAGGCACGACATTTAGAAGAAGGAAGAAATATTTTCAGAGGGAATTTTTGGAGGTGAGCCAAGCCATAAATCTTGGCAGGTTTTGAGTCAGGGGAAGCACTTGCTTTGGTCCTATATGGGGGGTGGGCAGTGCAGGGGTGCAGTGCTGCAGCTGCCTGTGCTGGCATGTTCTCGTGGGGTCACCGCGAGGGACACTCTGCCCCAGCCCTTCTGTTGCAGGTCAGAGGGGATCAGAGGAGCCCCTCAACCATCCAGAGGCACCTCTGACTTCCAGCTACTCATTTCTCCTCATGCTTCCCATTCCTAATCCCCCTTGGGCAGTAGCGGTAGGTTTGAGGAAGGAGAGAGGTATTTTCTGTGAGATAGACAAATAGAGCTACTTTTTTATGGCTTTATAGTGGTGTCTTGTGCACATAGAGCAGGAGAAATTCCCAGCAGTTATCTTGCTGCCATCTTTTCCCTTTAATTGCAGTTAGGGAGGGAGAAGGGGAAAGCAAAAAATAAAAAAGCAGATGTGTACAGGTGCCGCTTGCACAAGGCCGGTGTGGTTGCAGAGACACTTCTCATTTGCTGGGCTCTGCTGCTGCAGTGCAGAGAGAGAAGAATTTAACTGGACATCTGAGTGGGGCTTTTTGGACAGAATATATTGCAGACTTGACTGCAACAGAGGGTTTTTACAGAGCTGTGATGCAATGGGTAAGTGTAGGAGCTGGGCTGGGAGTTGGCACTGATCCAGTCACCGTTCTGTCTCTGCCCACCCCAGCGCTGGGGTTTGCCACAGAGGAGAAAGAGGAGGGACGTAAAGAAGTGTCTTGAAGCTGTGACACTTCTCATCATTTCTCCTGGGTTGATGCAACTCGTGCATGGAGGCAGAGTCTAATAATGTCTAATGCTGCTTAGATAAAAACTGTTCTGTGGGTTTTTCATTCCTTTTGTTTTGTTTTGTTTTAAATTTTAAGCAAATGGCTGTGTTTCTAGCTGACCTTTCAGCTCATTTGTTAGAATGGCTGCTGCGTCTTGGAACAGCAAAAGGACATCAATCCCAAAGGATCCTACGTGCTCTGTATCTGCTGAGCCAAGTTTCAATTTGAAAGCTGTTGCACGTGGAGCTTGCCTAGTACCAAATGTCTTCCTCACATTGTTTACATAAATAGTTAATCTTTGGTACTTAGGGACTTTAATACCCTCTTGGAAGACAGTTCTGTTAAAAGATAAATTTCTGGTTTATGATCTCTTGTCCTAACGTTTCTCAGAACACAAAGGTCACCACATCTCTAATGGTGAGGTTTTACAATATGCTTTTTTTATTCTCCCTTTGCAGGAAGGAAGTGGTATTAACTCGATTCTCTTGGCACAGTCCATGCCACAGCCTGCGAAAATCTGCATTTCATTAAACTTATTTGCAGGTTTAAATTGTTCTTGGCCAGTGTCTATATTTTCCAGGTTACTTCTGGAAACTTGTACATATGTGCAAGTTGAACTGAGTGTTAAAAAACGAGCTAAGGCAAGGAATGGGAACGACACTTCCTTTTCTGAAGGGATAAAATCACCACTATCCCTTCTTCATATAGAGAGGTCAGGGAAGGATGTCCATTGCAGCATCATGATGTTGTTTCAGCTGCTCCATCACCACCTTGTCCTGTACCAAACCTTGGCTGAGTTGTGGCTGTAAGAAGATGGGAATCTTTGAGTTTTGTATCTGTGCTCGTGATCCTTGTTCCAAGTTGCCTCTTCTGCTCAGCGCAGGGGCTCAAATTAACTTCCCGGCAAATGGAGATGAACACTTCTGCCTTCAGAAAAGCACTAAACTCTCTTGCTGTGTTACTCATTAAGCTTCTATTCATCAGAGAAGCACAGTCCCTTTGGAGACCTCATTGTGGCCTTCCAGTGCTTAAAGGGGGCTAACAAAAAAAGAAGGGAGAGTGTCTTCTTGCATGGGCAGATAATGATAAGGGGTAACAGTTCTAAACGAAAGGAGGGGAGATTTAGATTAGATGTTAGGGAGAAATTCTTTACTCTGAGGATAGTGAGGTTACTGGCACGGCAAATCTGTGGCTCCCCCATCCCTGGAAGTGTTTAAGGCCGCGTTGGATGGGGCTTGGAGCAATGTGGGATAGTGGAAGGTGTTCCTGCCCAGGGCAGGGGGTGGGCACGAGATGATCTTTAAGGTCCCTTCTATCGCAAGCTGTTCTGTGATTCTGTGGTCCCATGTCTGAGGCTTATTGATCCAGAGGGCTGGGAGCAGGGCAAGTCCAACTCCCCTTTTTGTACCCTGACTTGGTGTTTTTCTACTGACATGCTGGAAAAAGTGCAGTGCTTGCAGAAACCCCTGTAATCCTATCCCATCTAAAGACAGGAAAACCTTGTAAAACAAAGGAGTGATGAGCGAGCTCCTCTGTGTGTTGTGACAGGGTGTCAGTAATTTCCAGCCCAGCTGTGGAGAGGCTCTGTGTCATCTGGCCCTGTTTTTGCTCACTGTGTGGCTGCAGGTATTATGTTAAATGCAGGTGTGCTGGATGCAGCTCTGCTGGCCTCAGCTCGCAGCCAGCATGTTCCTTTTAACTACGAGATGCACTGACAGTGCAGATGCATTGATGTAGTTTTAGGTGGTGTTTCGGTGTGGGGGTTGTGAGGGTTTTGAGGTTGAATGTTGTTTTGGCTTGCTCAGGAAGAGCTTTCTGAGGTGGTGAGGAAAGTTGAGGTGTATCAAGAAAGGAAAGGACTAGTCACAGCCTGGTAAACCAGAGTGGTTGTCAAATTCTTGTCCACCTCCACTGCCAAGCAGCAGATCTTTTTGTTTGGGATATGAGCTGTGAGAGGTTTGCTTCATGGAAGAAATGCCCCTTCAGAGAGGAAGCACAGGCGAACTTAAGAAGAAATAATTACAAGGATTTATTTCACTTCATAGTTAGTTAAAGCAGGATCAGGGCAAGATTTAATTTTTTTTTTCTTGCTCATATGATGTTTGCCCCTAAACTCTTGTCTCCCAGTGAAATCACTGATCCAGTACGCAGTTGAGACATAATCATTTTTGCTTAGGACTCAGAAAAATAATGGAGAAACGCACCATCATTGGAGAAACCACATCTCTATTTTTATAATCTGCTCTCGGAAGTCTGTACTCTGTGTTTCCAGGAAGGAGACTCATCCTCTGATGCCCTTTCCAGTACGGGTGCTGCCAGCAAGAGCTGCTGATTACAGAGCTGCCAGCAAGAATTTGAAAGGTGTGGGTGGGTTTCTTTGTTCCGTATGAACTAACGCTGATGTCAGGCTGACGGAGATGGGTCTGTGGCCCCACATGGGTGTGGCTGGAGGTGCTGCAGTACAGGGACTGCAACAAGACCCATCTGAATGACGGGAAAAGACTACTTGTCTTAATCAAAAGATTTAAACCTAAAACTAACAGAAAATAATGCTTCAACCCTGCCTGAACCTCCTTGGTAGCTTCTGGTGCTTAAAAAGGTCTGCTTGCTCATCAAAGGATTGTTCAGAAGTACCGAGGTGTGGGTGATGTGTGCCACGGAAGCGCAGATAAAGAGCTCTGTGTTTTCCTCCCCCACCATCCACACCTTCACCACACCGCACGCGTGCGCCCGCTTTTTCATGAAACCAAAGGGTATTCCTCGGTGAAGTGGTTTTCTGCAATTACTTTGTGTTAAACATTTTCACTTCTGCTTAACATGCGTCTCTTCCTGTGCGTGCTGCTGGCACAGGGGAGGATGTTCAGCACAGCCTATCTGGGGACATAGGATGGAGAAGGCCTTTTGGGCTCACTAAGTGGAGTGTTGGGATGGTGTGGAGGGCCCTGCAACACAGCTCATCGGGTGTTCTCGATGGCTGTGAGGTTGTGGAGAGTGTTGAGAAAAATCAGGACAGGCGGAGGAGACTTCTTGCTTGTGGGTTGGAAACTGGTTTTGGGGTAAGGTGAGGTCAGTCAGACCCGTGGGTGGCTGTTGAAACACAAATGTTTGAAAAGAAGACCAGGCCCCTTCATGTGGTTTCTGTGACGCCTGCAGCCAGAGCCAGCACATCTCTGTTGCATGTGTCCTGCAGGGAGCTGTCATCCTCAGCTGGCCCCTCCATAACCCCTACCTCCACTTTTCCAGGGGAAGAAGGGCTGCGTGCACACAGACCAAAGGAGGAAGGACTGGAGCTGTGTGTGTGAGCTGAGCGAGGACAGGGACCCCACCCACCACTCTTGGGGCAATGTGCTAAACTGCAGCACTAAAAGGGCACTCAAATCTCCATCCACAATATTGGGGAAAATCCTGTCTAGACAGCCCAACTCCTTGGTGCTGGTGGAGCTGGGGACCACCTGAGGCTCGTGGCATCTCCTCAGGGTACATCCCTCTCTCTTACCAAGCATTTCTGCCTCCCTGTGGAGAGGTCCAGGAGAGGACCAGCAACGTGTCTGACAAAGCTGTTGGCCAACAAGTGCAGTCTATTGTTAGCATCGCCTTGTCCTCCTCAGTAACACCAGGTTCAGAGGGCAAATCGCTGAAAGCAGCTGGGACATGGCTGCTGGCTCGTGAGGAATGATGTAATTACATCTCCCTCTGCGGGGAGGTGAATAGAGAGGCCTTTGGAGGTGCTGGGCTGGGGGGTTGGAGGGAGAGGGCTGCCTCAGGTTACTTCAGGTCAGGATACTGTCAAAATCCATCAAAGGCACTCCCAGGAGAGTCGGCAGCCGACTGCACAATGCAGGCTTTATGCCACTGGTGGTGGAGTTGAGTTATAGGCATCTGGGCTTTAGAGGACTTCAATAAAATGTTGCTTTTCTATCTTTTTTTCCCCCCACCTTTCCCCTGCTGCTGTATGAATTAAGGCTCTTTGGCTCATCGAGTTTAAAGGAATTAGAGCAGCTGACGTTGATATTGTTGTTGCAAGTTCATAGGCTCACTTTTGGATGCGAGAACCTGGGCAGCCTGCAAGACATCCCCAGGGAGTCAGGATCTGGCAAACACAGCTGCCTTGTTTAGTAACCAGGCCCAGTTCCCCAGAAAATGAACATCTTCACCTGCTGTGCATGAGTGAAGTGCTTTTCTTGGTTGGGTTTTTTTTTCTTAGTTATAAGGATGCTTCCTGTTCTAGCCTGAGGTGTATGTGTTGTTTTGACCTATGGATAGAGCAGAGCACCTGCTGCCCAATCCAAAGGGAATGAGGGCTGAGCTACAGCTAAAGCCACGAACTTTTGTGTTAAAACGTGCAGATTCCTTCATGGCTGTGATTCAAAAGAAAGTGTAGGCATTGCCACCTCCTAAGGATTAGTTTCTTTTATGGGCTTTTATAGGAATGAGGCTTTGGTTGTAGCCAGTGGATGTTATTTGCTTTTTAATGGTCCATTTACCTCAGCAGTAATCCTTCACAAACTGCTTTCCATCTGTGCTTCCATACCTTGTTTTTGCCAGTTGCAAGGTCTATTCGATAATCTGTGAAGGCAGATGTGGGAGTTGTCCCACAGAAGAGGATTTTTTGTCTTCATCTGTCTGGAGTTGCAGAAATGGGTGGTGGAAAATGGTTGTTAAAGCAGCTCACATGCCACCACACTGCTATGAGTCAGCTGGACCTGAAGCAGGTTTTAAGTAATGATCTAGTATGAGCAATGCTGAGCGTTTTTAATTTCCTTTTGTATTTAAAAAGGCTGCAGGATTTTGCCTAGGGTCCACAATTAAAATGATTTGATTCTGTGTACACATGGAGATTTGTTCATTTGATTTATTACTGTGTCCGTCTATTTAAATGGAAGGAACCACTTTTGAAGCATTTTGTTTTTCATCTTTAATGCTGTTGCTTGTGTTGCACTCCTCTGGAGAGCAGAAATACTTTAGTCATGTCAGTGTTTTCAATTTTTTGATGGGGTTGGATGAACTACAGAGATGTCTGGTCTAAACCAAGGCTTTAAAAGACTGAGATGCCTTTTTTATTATGAGGTCTTTGCAGAATGAAATATCTGAAATCCAGCTGCGGGTTTAGAGGACGTCCATCAGCTGTACTTTGTTTTGGAGCTTGTGTCCATGTGAGAATGCCATGGGATTTGTGCAGATTTGCAAGTTCCCTCTATTTGGTTGATCTAAATCGGGTCCTCATTTGGCCAGAGGGAGGCTGGGGAAGAGGGACTGTTTGCCCTGGATGGATTTGGTAGGTGCCATGAATGAAACAACTCCACAGTAGGGTGTTTAGGGACTAATACACGAAGGCTTGCCCAGGGAAGTGGTGGAATCACTCATTACTGGAAGTGTTTGTATGGATATGGCACTTGGGGACAGGGGTTAGTGGTGAGTATGGCTCACTGGACTTGATGATCTTAGAGGTCTTTTCCAACCTGAGGGATTCTGTGATTCTATTACAATTTTCTTTGTTAGGTGAAGTTTTACGTTTGGTCTAGCCACAGATTAAAATCTCTTGAGTCTAAAACTTGAGGTATCTTTAGCCTGAATTTATTCTAGTACTCCAGTACTCCAGGCTTCATCTGGTTCTGCATTTCTCATTATATTAAACATTCCCAAACTTTTCCAAAAAAGAGAGCTGAAATAGTATGTGGGGAAAGAAGGGCAGGGAAAGCTGGCTTGTTTCTGAAAGCCCTGGAGGCATAGAAACTGAACAGAAATGTGATTGATCCAGATGCTATTTTGCCTATTCCTTCTGTCTTCTTTTGGAGCTTTTTAAGCTCCTTGAATGATTCCTTCAAATACCCCTGCCCAGAAATGTGCATTTTACATTTCCTTTAATCCTATTAAACAGCGTGTTACTCTGTGTATGAATCATCTGACTGGAGCAAATCTGGTGGATTTGGTTCAATAATCCTTCTTTCTGGATCACTGCCTTTCTGGGTCCTTGGAAAAAATAAGAGATTTGCCACGTCTTGTGTCAGAGAGTGGCTTGTGCTGTCTGACAGGAGGGCTGAGGGAGCATCAGAGGCACCAGCTGCCTGTTGTGTGGACAAGCTTAAATCTACTTTCAAGTGCAATGGATAAACTTTGGGAAGCAGGTGGGGGGGAGAGGAAGGCCGTGACTATTTGGGAATCTGGTAACTGAGTGTTTTCAGATGTTGAAGTTCAAAAACTGAATTTTTGGGGGGCGGGGAGAAGCAGGGTAGCTTCAGTTTGCAGATTGGCGGTGGGCTGTGTGACGGAATCTCATGGTCCAGTCATCTCTAGCAGGAGCCCTGCTTTGCTGGAGTCTGTGCCTGTGCTGATCCGGAGTTTCCATTTTTCTGAATGATGTGCTGAGATGACACCAGGTGACGGACAAGGTTCTGATCCTCATGCCACTGTGGACAGACTCACTGAGCATCACCAGGCAGGGCAGATCCTGATCATAAGCAAATTCCTGAACTCTGCAGGGTGTTACAGAAACATCTGTATTGCAACTACAGCACCTTCTCCTCAGAAGTAGCTGGCTGAGTACAAAGAGAAGCCACATTCTTGCATTGATTAGATTAGTGCAGATATCCAAATGTTTCCAGCAGTACAGGAAATGGTCTTTGTGCTGCTTGAGCTCAAACAGATATGGGCTCGAGTTTCCGCTTTGCCTCTACGCCCTCCAACACATGCACTGGGGTTTTTTCCTCCCCTCTTTGCCTCCACTACTCTGTAACCTCCTGGATCTTTGATGTGGTGATGACTAAATGGCCCAACAACACTTGATAGAAACTGTAAGAGAGAAGCTTTGCCATCAGAGTATAAAAGACACATGATCTGAAAGCTTTTGAGTAAATTTACAGCAGAGCACCTTGCAAATGCACCCAGTACCAAAATGTATTTTGCATAAGTGCAGTGAGTGTGTGCAATGTTTCCTGGAAAATATATCCCAGCAAGATTGGTAAAGAGATCCATATTCCTGCTTAGGTACAAAAATCTCAAGGAGGCTCTAGGGTTAACTACACTTCTTGTGGTGGTAGAGATGCCAGACAGATCTTCGGGCTGATTGTGCCCATGTTGTGTGTTTGTCAGTCACGTTCTTGTTCAGTTTAAATGGTTTATTTATTTAAATTTATTTATTTAAAACTGCTGTCTAGTCCTTCGCTAATTCTGACCCTTCCTGCCCAGCTCCCTGCCGACCCTGCAGTGACACTGAGGTCCTCCTGGCTGTCTGCACTAGTGATTTCGGTGAGTTGTTGTCTCCCCAATCCCTTCTCCTCCCAGTGCCAGCGTGGCACCCATAAACACCAACAGACACCTCCTTACACTTGGCAACCTCCACCAGCAGTAAATGTGGTCTAAGGGTGCTGGGTACACGGAGAGTTCTGAGGACCTCAGAACTGTGCCCAGGTGGCACCTCCCCAGGGTGGACAGAGTGACATAGCAACCACGGGAGAAGGTCAAGGATTTGGGTGCATCTAGGAGAGGCCATTACTTGTTGCCCTACAATGTTGGTCGACTTGACCAAAGACAAAAAGTTTCAATAATTGTCCATGCTTCCCTTTTTAAATGGGAAATTAACACTAGCTGTATCTGTAATGGCTGAATAACAGAAAGTACATTGTCAGGAAGCATTTAGCATATATCTTCTTGTTAGAATTCTTCACGATTAATGCTATTTTTCTGATGTAATTATTTTTCTGTTTAAATTTAATATGCGGGTGCCCTTTGCTGGACAGATTACAAATACAAACTATAAAAAATGCAAATATATACTGAAGGTTACTGAATAATCTTAACTCTCAAAATAACAAATTACCAAAACTTGGGCTGCTGTAGTGAAGTCAGTTCCCCTGGCTGCTCAGGCCTGAGTTTGGACCAGGGTCTTCCAAAGCATTTTTGAGTAATTCACCCTTAAAATCTTCTTCTCCTTCCAGTGATCAGAGGCTCCATTCAAAACGTAACAAACGAGGCAGAAGAGCAAGAATCCATAATTCACGTCGGTGTCAACAAACTGTACAGGCAGAAGAGCAAAGTCTTTCAGCTGACAGGGGAGAGTGGGAACTGGAGAGGACAAATAAAGACCTTGCTCAAGTGTGGGGTGAAGCCAGGAGATGGAGACTTCCTTTTCACGGGACGTATGCACTTTGGGGAGGCCAGGTTAGGCTGTGCCCCTCGTTTTAAAGACTTCCAAAGGATGTACAAAGAGGCAAAAGACAAAGGGCTAAACCCATGCGAGATTGGCCCAGATTGAAACCCCCTGTTTGGCTGAAGATTGCTTTTAGCATTTGACCAGGAATATTTCCTGGATGCAGTGAAAACTCTGAACAAACCTGGTAACTGAGGCTGGACAGACCTGGAGGCTGAGACCCCACAGCCTGCGGTGCTCACAGGCTAATGGAAGCAACAGAGGTACGAGCTCAGAGGGCTGCCAAGCAAGAAAGGCTGGATTTTTAACCAATCTTGTCCTTATGAATTAAGTTATTATATTTTTTTAGTGACTTCCTTAGGAAAACAAACAAAGAAAACTCCCATGTCTTAATAAAAAAATACCCAAATGAAAGCCAAGATGCCTTTGTATCTTTTTAATACTAATTTTTAAAAATGTCTTAAACTGATGTAGCATTTGGTATGGTGTATTCTGTATAAATGACCAAGAATGTGATAGAACACGGTAAAACATCTTAACATTGATGCTTTGTAAAAAGCTTGGTGTACAATTCAAAGTTGTTTCTTATGACAGAAATTTATGGAGCCAAACTCTTATGTGTGTGTGTTGTTTTTTTTTTTTTTATTTGAAAGAATGTACAATTGCCGCCTGCAATTTTTTGTCCAGGCTGGCAAATTCTTTCCATTCCAGAGAAATAAAGGTCCCTGGATTTGACACATGCTGTTTAAAATCTTTATTTTTTCCTTCTTCATAAGGCCGATCTCAGCTAGTCCAGATGTGCTCAAAGATCAGTTCGGGGCTGCTCCCTTATTTTGTGGCTTCTCTGAGCAGAACCAGAGTTCCTGTGAGGCATTGGGAACCGCAGTGTTTTTCAGAGGGGAAGTAAGAGCTATTTTTGGAGATTTTTAGACATGTGTCCAGGCAAGGCTTTAAGTGTTCTTCTCTCTGATGCCAGCGGCGTTATTTTGGGACTGGCTCCAAAGGCAGGCTGCCCCTTCGTGTTTAGCTTGAAGCTTTTAAATGTGCTGGCTGTAGCTTGGCATGAGGTGGATGTTCGTGCCTGTGAGTCCTGGGGGACATGACCAGGCCCCCTTGTGAAAAACGAACACTTTAATCAGGGTGTGCCCCTTCTGCAGGCAGTGTCCCCGGGGTGGTACAGGAGCTCTCCCCTGTGTTCAGTCCTGCTGTTCCCGACAGCCTGCAATGCATCACTAATCGTGCCTTCACAAGGGTTTTAACCTCCTGCCCATGTTCAGTCTTCAGCACTTTCCACTGCTCCAACTTTTATTTTAGGCCATCAGGTTCTTTAAATAAAAAGTTTCTACTCAGCGTCTCTTTCTACCTCATCCCTCACCTCTCCTTTGTGTACCGTGGTTCTGAGGCTTGGGGAGGGCAGCTCAGGGGATGGTCGTGGGTGGGTGCAGGAAGTTCTGAGATGGATGGTAAGGAGATGTCCTGTGACACTTAGCAGGGGTAAAACCCCCAGGGTTGTACCAAAATACTGGCCTGAAGTGAAACAAAAATCCCTCTGCGAGTGTTTCTGTGAACTCCTCTCAGCAGGATTCATTTTGTGGGCCAGTGGGAGAAGAAGAGTTTCTTTTAGCTGTGTTAAGGTGATCCTAAGAGGCTCCAGGATACTGTGGCTACTTCTGCAAAGACCTCTAAACCCCATTTAGCACCCACCTCTTTGCTGCTTTGACCCCAGCTACTTTCCAGCCTCCTGTAACCCAAAGCCCCAAACCCAGCAGCCCATGCTGTGTGGTCCAAGGTTCCCTCCAGCCTACATGGAATTTTAAGAGAAATGGGCCAGGACCAGTAGAGGGGTAAAACGGTTCACTCCAACCTCTCTCTCTAGCCTTGCTGCTGCTTTGGGGATCTCAACCCAGCCTTTTTCAGGCTTTTAAAACGGCGATTTAGCACTTGAGATAACTCCTGAGCGCAGCTGAGTGGGTGTTTCAGAAGCCCTGTACCTCACCTCTCCTCCCCTGTTGTGTTGCATGAGCTTTTTCCAGCACAGAGTGACTGCTGGCAGGATGAGAAGAGAAGAACAATATGTTCCTGGAATTGTCTCCAACCTGCCCACTCTCGTCTTCCTCTGCAAGGCTGCGGGAGCAAGGGGAAGAGGCTGAATTAAGTGTTCAGCCAGTATTTTATGAGGACAGTGCAAGCAAAATACAAACAGTTGGGGAGGCTTTGGCCCTGGAGCTCCACCTTTGGCTGCAGTTCAATTTTTTTATGGCAGTTTAAGTCGTTCGTAGACTTCTTTTTTTAAATACCCTCTGCACCACACTAGGAGCCAAAGCCAAACACTGCACTGGTGCCTCTCTTCACTCCAGTGTCTGGTTTGTCTGCCCAAGGAGGAGCAGGGCTGTGCCTTCCACCCCCACCACCAGTACTAGCCCCATTCCCAGCTGCCTGGAAATCCTTGGCAGGAGAGGAAACACCATGCTGATGATTTTTGCCCTGCCTCAGCTCCATAACGCCCTGCCGAGCTGCAGTGTTGGATGCTCTGTAGCTGCTACATCACGCTGACTTGCACATCCACAGCTTCACGGCCTCGGAGGGAGTGCCTGGGTGAGCAAGATCTTCGCTCAGAGCCCAGTTCTTTAACCAAAGTGGCATTGAGGTCTTGCTCTGCAGCTTTCCCCACCCTGTTCCTGCAGCACCACAGCTTGGCTGACGTGCCCCATGCCCTGCCAGGCCTCGGTAATTGCAGGACTCTCTCTGGCTGTGGGGCTGGTGCCACCTCTCCAGTAGCCAGCTGTGCTTTGTACAGTGGGATGTTAACGCAGGGATTTCACCAACTGCCCTAAAACCCAGTTCCCAAATGCTCACCCTTAAGTCTTTGAAACATGATTATAGCTTGACTTGTCTGGCAGCAGAGTCAGGGATGGAAGGGATGGATTAAAAATGACTGTCTTTGCTCACATGTGCTGACTGCACTCTGTAATGAGAAGCAAATGCCATATTGATGCTGTGCCATGTGAGGACATGCTTGTTGCCACCTAATGAAAGACCTCGGCTGAAGGTGACTCAGGACAGAGGTGGAGCAGGTGCTTGCAAAGCATTGCTCTTCTTAGCACTGCAGCTCTCTGAAGATGAAGGGCTTCCTCTTGATACCTAATTAGCATAATTGAGTTCCTCTTAAAAGCAAGACTGACTTATCTGTTCCTTAGGAAGCAGAACTAATGAACTTGAATTGCCTCTGTAAGAGCCCCCTCAAGTTGGGCAACGCTACCCATAAATAGGCACAAGGCATGTGCTGTGTTCTTGTGTCTGAAGGCTGGCAAGTGTGTGGTTTGGGTTGTTGGTGAAAGCAATTTCCGTGGTAACCCTCTGTTTCTCTGATTTTCCATGAGCCCACTGGTGAACTAAATCACCTCCCAGGTATGAGCCATGCAGAGCCTGCCATGGTGACAAACAGGTGGGTTGGGAAACTCATGTGGGTGTCTGCAGGGTCTGTTCGAGGTCTGACAGATGCTGCTTGCCTGGGGGAAAACTCATCCGTCATCCTAAGGGGAGACAAGGTCATCTCTCCTCCAAACACCACAACTTCAGTGCCTGCATGGAAGGAAGCAGGGTCACTGTGCCTGGTTTGCTGACAGCCAGGCCAGAGGAACATGATTAGATCACCTGTTTGCTTCCCCTTCAGGAAGAACAGGCCCTTTTCCCCCCCAGCTATGCTGATACACTTTGCTGCTGGCATGTGAGGCATAACCAGGCTGCAGGGAGGTGTGATTGTCACAGCCTGTCCCCAGTCATGTCCCAGCCCACCCTCAGGCCAGCTGGCTGTGGGATCAGAAGTGCTTGTAGGTACCTTTCCATCAAACTCTTTGCTGTTGTTGCCACCTTCTGCCAGATTTGCTGTCCCACTCCCACGGGTGATCCCAGTTTTCATTCTGGGAAGCATCAGGGGTTGCTTTAGCTCCAACCCACTGCTGGTCTCTTCTCCTGATAAAAGTCCTTGCCATCAGCATGGCTCAACCTTCTCTGGATGAGGGGACTGCCCTGATTTATACCTGCACTGGGGCATGCTGTGGCCTGGTCCTCTGTGGAACAGCTGCTCCTCACTCCAAGGACACATACGGGCTCTGGGGGAGGACACTGGGGTTATTCAAGCTAAACAGCCAAGCTGTTTGCACCTTGAACACCAGCATCAGTGATTTGTTCAGCACAGACCTTGGTGTTGTGCTGCTTGAGAGGGGAAAGGATGTGATTTGAAGTGAGTTGCCCTGGCAGGAGGCAGGAGACGTGATCTGGCTCCTGCATCAAGCTGCTCTGAGCGTCCAGGAGTGCTCACGCCCGGGGAGGAGGCTGGGCAGCCAGGGACGTGCTGTGGTGCAATGCAGCAGGTGTTTCCTGCATACCTGGCCTTTGAAGTGTGATAGGGCTTGTATGAGCTCCAAGCCTGACCAGCTGATGTGGTGCAACACCTCCGAGGCAGATAGGAGCTCTCCTGCTCATGGTAAACTTAATTAGATGATACTTACTTCTAGAACTGGAAAAGTCTCTTGGTGATGTGTGTCAGAGATGCTGGTTAAATGGTAAACAAGGTTAGCAATACTGGGACCAGATGTTCTAGGAGACAGCCAATTGAAAACCAAAGTAGTTGATAAGTAAACCAGAAAAACATCAGGAGGGAGCTACGTGTAAGTCTCTGAGAGTGGTTAGAAGTAATACAGAGCCAACGCAAAGAAATGTCTTGACAGCAGCAAGATTCAGGCCTGGAGGAGTGGGGCTACTGGGGAGGGAGAAGAATCAAGTTTCTCCTTTCCAGCGTGACAGAGTGATTCCCCTTTCTGCTGCAGGGGAGTCCCCTTCAGCTGAATTTGAGCTCCTTTTAGTGAGGATCAGCTGGCCTTACTCTGCCATGGACTGGGTGCTCGGTAAAGGAGCTTTTTCCAGATAATCCTTTCTCCTTCACCATCAGTCTTAACCTCTGAGCTTCACTGAAACACATTGAGAGGACCCCATGAATAACTGTGAGCACTGACTTCCTCCTCTTCCTCCTCCCCTCCCTTTCCTCCTCCCTTACCAAAAACAAGATGTCTGGTGACAGTGAAGAAAACCCAGCCCTGTGAAGTTCATTTTGGAGTGTCACACCCACCTATCTCAACATCACCCAAATGCCTTGGTTTTGCCCCAGTCAGCATTTGGAAATCTCTGGCCAAGGCTGAACAGGAAACATGGAACTTCTGCCTTGTGTCCTTCCTCAGTGGTTCTCCCAGGTTTTGTGCTGGAGCTGAGCAAGGGAGATGGGGATGCCCGTGGCAGACTGGAAACAGACCAGCCATCAGCACCCACTGGCACTGGGACCTGGGGGTTGCTGCAGCCAGCACCTGGTTGCTCACTCACCTTGGGATAGGAGCATCCACGGAGAACCTCAGCTAGAGCTAGGAGAGTGTTGGGGAGGGGCAAGGCAAAAGAAAGGGCAACTTTCAGTAGTTATTTCAGTCTCAGCTAGATTAAAGAAATTTGTCTCATCTGTTATCCCTTTCCCTCTGCCCAGCAAAGGAGGTGCAGAACTTCCAAACAAAATGGGGAAGCTTTGGCAGGCAGTCTCTGCAATGCATGGAGATCTGCAGAGCCTCAGGCGGGCCCAGTCCAGAGGAGGGTTCTGAAGAGACAGACAGCCCATTCCTGGGATGCTGAGTGCCTGTCCGTGGCCCTGAGCCACAGGAATGAGAGCACCAGCAGCGGCTGCTGCTGATGCGGCTTCAGCTGGGGCCCCCACTTGCCTCCTTTCCCCAGCTGAAGCGTGTTGAGCTGAACTGCTGCAGGATGGGGGTGCTCTATAACCCATTCCACAGCTCTCCTCATAGCCTTGCTCTGTGCTGTGTTTGCTGTGAGGTTTTCCAGAAGGTTTGTGGGTGACCCCTTGCTCCTTGCACGGAGTTAACTGGCCCCGAGTAGTATCTGCTCCTGTGTTTGAGGTCTTCAGCCTGCAAAGCCTCACTCATGTGCTTTGTGTGTGCAGCTGACGTGGGGCTGCCAGGGCACGCCTAGGGCTGCCAGCAGCACTGAGAGGGGAGAGGAGAGGAGGAGTGTCCACTTGGGCTCCAAGCAGAGCTGACTCAGGGCTTTCTCCCCAGGGCTGGGTGCTGACTCAGCTGCTTTGCCTTTTGCTGGCTTCTCTGAAAACCAGAGGCATCTCCTGGGGCTCAGAGGCTGTAGTAGTGCAGCAGGAGTCAGCATTACTTGGTTTTGGGAGAGTCACGCCTTGACTGTTTTGGGGGAAGAGCCAAGAAATTCAGTAAGAGCTCCAGGATTGCTTCTGGGTGTGTTTGTGCTCCTGCTGGGGAGCACGTGCTGCTCGGCCCAGGCTAATTCCTGGGGTGAACGTGTGCTGCAGCAGTGCTGCTTCTGCTGCTGCGTCCCCCCATGCAGGGCTGGACTGGGGCAGGGAGGCTCCTCCTGCGGCTGGCAGAGCCTTATGGCAGGGTTATTTCATGGTGTTACTCGTGTTTGTGTCAGAACACACTCCCTGCTTTGGCGGAGGCTGGGTGAGGCTGTGCTGAACTGCTGGGGTGGAAAACGCACCATCGAGGTTGTCCCAGCACCTGGGACACCACAGATTGGCTCTGCCCTTTTGCAGCCAGTGCCTGTGTGGTGTTAGTGCTGAGCTGGGGTGTGAGGAACATCTCGCGCAAGTAATGAGGATTGAGCTCGTAGCCTGGAGCCTGGGATGGTGGGACCCTGCTGCAGCCAAAGGGATGCTGAGCCCAGCAGCTTTGCTGCCAATTCCATGTTGTCCTGGACAGGGGATGGCTCTCTACTGATGCTTCCAGCACCCTGGTAGGCTCCTCTCCATGTGGGAAAGGGGAGCCATGAGGCCGAATCCTACTCGGTCCTGACTGCTCCTGTGATAAATGTGTTTATCCCACTAGAAATGAGCTGAGGGAGAAGGGCTTTGGGCCAAGCTGGAAGGAGAACCCTGCTGTCACATACAGAGGTGAGGGCATTATTGACTGGATGGAAACCTGACGAAATCCCTCATAAAAATGGCAGAGATGATGAAGGTGGATGAGGTAGTATGGATGTCACTGCTGTCTCTGTGGGTGTGGGGGGCTGGGACAGGTGCCCACCCAGGCACCATAGTGGCTGTGGAGGAGTTGCCCCGTCACCAACCGGTTCCTCTAGTTCCTTTGGGAAGCACCAAACTGAGTTGGAGTCAGACCGGTTTGTGCAGAGCCTATATTTGCCTGGAGAGGAAAAAAAATAGTAATAATAATTTTAAAAAATCAGTTCAGTTGCCTCAGCCTAGAGCTGTGTTTTCAGAGGGAGTGGCATGGGGAAAGTCTTGGGCATCCCCCACTCTGCTGTGGTGCTGTCGCCAGGCCGGAGCCTGCCCCAGCGCTGAATTACTCCGTGGTTTTTAGAGAGGACAAATGGGAACTCGAGCGAGACACAAACAAATACATTTCTCATTGTGATGTGGATGGCGGCGCTCCTTGGAGAGGTGTCAGTGTTCTGCACGGGAGCCCTGGGCTGGAGGGGCTGGACAGACTGCTGGTGACACGATTTGCCTGTGCCTTTTGGCTGAAGGGAGTATTATAAATGAGCACCCAATTTTTGTATTAAAAAGTAAATAAGTTTTATTAATTGCCAAAATATCGGCATAAACAACAAACGCCACGATCGAAAGGAATGAGGAACGCCGAGCCTAGGAGTCGACGCTGGGTGAACGCCACAGAATTGGTCTCTGGCGCACCAGTTCTCCCCTGTTCACCGATGTTGGCTTGGAGCAGTTTGAATTTATACAGTTTTTCTTGCCTCTGGCTATATGACATATTCCCGGAGTCTCTCCTTTCAGAACACCAGGTAGAACAAAGATTTCCCGGGGCATTTCTTTCAGTTCTGGGTGGGACAGTGGGGCCTTCTAGGTGGAGTAGATTGCCTATCTGTGTTGATGGTTTGTTTCGATGTTCTGGGCGAGGGGCAATTATCGCTCGTCACCGGTGCCGGGCAGTCCATTGTATCTTGGGCGGAGAGCTGATGTTCCAGATAAGTTCTCGTTCTCCAGGAATCCAGCCTTTGTATATGCTAATCTTGGGCCGGAGCTGAATGTTCGTCCTTTGCTCACACCACAGAGCTAGGTTTCTTTATTTTTAGGCTTCAACTTCTCAGAGAAATTTTTCATTTTTATACATTGAGGTTTAACTTATATTTACACATAAGCACGAATTACAACCAATATATATTACAGGAGGAGGAATTTCAGGCAAGGACCCATCTCAGGAGCAGACTTCAGCATGGACACAAATGATCACACTGCTGATAAGCAGCAGTGGCTGCAGCTCAAGTCCCGTGTTGGTTGTCTGGGGCAGCTGAGCCAAGCTTGCCTTGCCCTTGGGCTTTTTCCTTCTGACTGTGCAGTGTTACCACCCTTCCCTGGGTTGCTCTTAATCTGCTTATTCCAGAGAAATCCTATCTGCCTATTATTGTGCCCCAAATGCAAAAAGACTTTCTGTCTTTCCCAGGGTGGAAAAAAATGTTTTCAAAATCCCCCACAAATGTTGCTGCCCTGCAACAGTTTTCTTCAATCCCACAAAGGATGTTTTAATCTGAATTTTTGTCAGTTCTTGGAGGGTGTCACAGGAACATCCCAGCCTGAATGCTGGTGGGTATTGAAGAGTTGGGTATGAATGGTGGATTTTGGAAGGAAGACCAGAGCTGGCTGGCCTGGCTCAGACTCTGACTGATTTCAGCCAGTGCGTGCCAGGGGCTGTGAAGATATGCCCCTGTCTGGGCTTGTCTATGCAAGTGCCTTTTACTGACCCATGGTTGGAAATGCCTCCTTATGCCGTGGGTATGAGCACTGCAGGACTGGCTCCTGAGGTTCAGAGGATGTAGTAAATCTATTGATCATGCTTTAAAAAAATCTTTAAAAGTAGCCAAACCTTAGCTAAACCTTGGCCTTTATTGCACTTAGCTTTTTTCCACTGTTTCTGAAGCCCTTCAGAAGGGATGGGCTCAGCCCTGAGTCAGGCCAGCTGTGTCTGCCCACCTTTGCAGAGCTGTTTTGGCTCGCTGCCTTATCTCCCTTGTGACACCTCATGCCCTTTCCTTCCCCCTTCATGCTGCAGGGCCCTCTCGAAGCAGGGAATGGGTGATGATGTTAAGCAAGCCCTGTGTAGGCAGCCTGGCTATGGGGAACTGCTGCAGAGGCAGCAGAAGTGAAGCTGGGTGGAAAAACCCCTCTGTGTTTGTTGTTCAACTTCCAAACCCCACATAGTCTTAGCTTAGCATTCAAAATCAAATTATCATTTCCCTCAAAGCCAGAGGTATCAGAATGTCAGACACCTGGGAGTATCAGGGGGCAAATTCAATCTGCTGTGACACTGTTCACTGGCTGTAGAGATGGTCAGTGGCTGCCACAACGTGCAGAGCTGACAGACACCCCTGGCTGGGGCAGCACTCCCTGTTGTTGGCTCCTTTGTCTCAGTGTTTCCCTTCTTTCCACATCTCCAGACTGGGATCACTCTGCTGTGGGTGTGGACAGACACACCTGGGCTGAAGTGCCCTGCCTGGGCTCCCTGTGGGTGCTCACCCAAAGCCTTTTGGGACTCCCTTTGTGTCCCTTCTTGGCAAACAAGGCTGGGCTGTGGGTGAGCAAAACTCAGGCATTTCATTTTGGCATATCAGACCCCTCTGAGTCAAGTAACCTGATTCCAAAGCACTTCGAGGCCAGTTCAGAGGATCTGTGCTGTGCATCCCACAGCCCTCATACTGTGGACACACTTCATGGTAGAGTGAGTATGTCCTTGTCCCCGTAGAACCTGAGGCTGCCCTTAATCTGCCCTGTCTGGATCCTTCTGGATATGCTGGCGAACTCTCCTGGTTTCCGCGTGCTATGGAAAGGAAAAAAGTCAGAAAAATCCAGGCTGTTTGATTCTCATTCAGAAATAAGCAATAGCACGAGTGAAGCATGGACAGACAAGGCACACCACTGACCCCAGAGCATTGCTCTCTGCACCCAGTCCAACTTCTTGCTTCTCTTGGGGACACCAAGGACAAGCACAGGGGTGCTGATGACCCCTGCTCTGGGTCTCTTTAAACACTGGGGATTTAAGCATGTGGTCTGTCTGTACAATGTGCTGGTGTTTTTAGCTGTGAGGAGCTGCAGAAGACTGGGCTGGTGGGGAGCAGAACCTGCAGCTCCTTAATGTGGGATGACTGAGAATCACTTCCTGGAGTTGTTTGATGGCAATAATTGCTGATACGACCATGTACCAAAGTGCTGCTTATCCACCAAACAGAGCCTGGGCTGCCCCAGTTGGCTCCTGGAGGGAGAGGACTTGTGCTGCTCACATCCAGTGGAAAATCTTCTGGAGTAAATCCTGCAGGCTGAAAACTTGCTGTTGTTTAGATGGATGTGAGATAGTTCAGCCTGGAGCCAAGTTCAGCCCTGGGCTCTGCAAGTCCAAGGCATACAAATGCAGCTGAAGAGTTAATGGGAAACAGAGTGTGGAGCAAAACAAAGAAAGACCTTTCGAGGTCTCAGCTGCTCAGGGTAATATTTAGGTTTGGTGACTCTCTGTATCTTAGAGATGGGAATGCAGCAAAGCTCTTTCAGTCCAGAGTATACATGGAGCCCAACAAGACTGTGGGCTAATATCAACAAACCTTTTGGAAAAGCAGATCCTGTCTGCTTCAGCAAAGCCGCAGTGTTATTTTTCTTTCAACAAATGTATTGAGACAATAATAATGCTGTGCAGATTGGTTGTCCCTGGCCTACATGATTTATTAGGAAGCAGAAACAATTGGAGTTGCGGAGAAAAAAACAGGCTTTAGTCATGGATATTTTTCTCTTCTTTTTATTTTAATTTTTCCCCTTGATTTCCCCATGAACTAAAAAAGGGCCACCTAGTTTGGTCCCAGGAGAGAGGCTGCCTCCTTCCTTGCGTTTCTTACTGGACCACCAACCCTGGGCTTGCTGCTTAGAGCCTTCAGTGCTGGAGGGGAGGCTGGGAGAAGATGATACAGCCACAGAACAACATTCCCAGGCAGGAAAGCAGAGCAGGTCTGGAGGAGGAGACCTGCAATCTGTTTCTAGATGTCGGTGACTCAGGGACAAGTTGTTTCCTCTCTCTGAGCCTCCCTTTCCCCCTGTTTACCCTGTTTATTTGCTGCTAAAGCCATCCAGAGTGGTGGTGCTGGCTGTGTCCCGGAGCTCAGCCCAGCTCAGGCCTGCAGGAGCGAGCGAGGGGCTGGCTGTGGTGGCAGGTCCCACACTGGCGGCCTCAGCGCCGCCTCTTTGCCTTGAGCAGAGACCTTCTTCTCTTTAGAGTGGTTTATTTGCTGGTCAGGCAGCTGGGGGAAGCTCTCCAGCCTCAGTAAGAGGCAGCTGGAGGATGAGGCTGTTCCTCCACCACAAAACCCCCGAAGAGTGGGAGATTCTGCTTGGGATGTGTGGGAGGGTCTCCCCCCAGGGAGCCCCACCATGTTGGGCCTGAGCTCAGTGTCAGGTGGTGCCACTTGCACCCACGGCCCTGCACGTCATCTTCACTTCTTTCTTTTCTAGAAAGAAACCTGTGAATTTGGTCAATAAAGTGTAAGGGGCTCCCTCACAGCATATTGAGGCAGCAGGACCAGGTGCTCTGGCAGCAAACTGCCGACTGAGTGTCTGCACGAGTAAGTGATATCATCAGGGTTTGCTTTGCCTTCAGAAATGACTAAACAGATTTTCTCTGCTTTCCAGTAGACCCCGTGGCTCCCTGTCGGTGATGGGAGCAGGCTGTTTAGGTTTGAGTTAATGGTGCCACGGCCAGCCCCAAATCAGCCTCAAAAGCTGGAGATGGATTCAGGTAGAAGGAGGGGGAAAAGTTGCATCCACTGCACCCAGCCCTCACTGTTATTAAATCAGGGATTGCTGAGAATCATCTGATTCATGCTCCAGCTGAAACACAAGTATTTCACATTTGTCTGAAGGGATTAAGTTTTTTAAAGCTCCTGCCCTTCTGGCTGTGTGTTTTCCTCCTGGGGGTTAGCAAGCCTCAGCTCCCAGTTTTTGAGAAAGACTGGAGGATCGGGGGTGATTTTCCTTTGTGATCTTTTTGTTCCATGCCTGGAGTCAGCACAAAAAGGAGTCAGTGCAAATTAGCTATATTTGATTATTGCAGGGGGCTAGAGGAGCTGTGGGTAATTGCTACATTTGGTTCCTTTTCTCTTGGGTTTCACTGACATTTCAGATAGTAAATGTTATAAATGAGAGCCAAATTATATAGCAACGAAAATACAATACTTTATTAAATTATCAAAAAGTTTCGGCAGAAAAACAAACGCCACGATCGAAATTTGAAAAGTGCCGAGCCCGGGACGGCGGCACTGGGGGAACGGGCCCTGAACGTAGCCTCTATCGCGCTAAGTTCCCCCGTTCACCGAAGTGGGTCTGGTTCAGTCTGTTCTTATACTGTTTATTTAGCCTCTGGCTATGCAACATGGTCCGGAGCCTCTTTCCTTTCGGATTCAAGGAGAAACAAAGATTTTCCGGGGAGTTCTCCTCGCAGTTCTGGGTGTAACAATAGGAGCTCCTAGGTGGGGTGTTCTGCTAATGTGCCGTTTCGATCTCTCCATCTGTGGTGATCACCAGTTGTTAGCGAAGTTGGGAAATCTATTCAAAGCCGGGAAATCTACTCAGTGGTCAGGGTGGAGGGTAGATGTTCCAGATACGTTTTCCTCCAGCCTCTGTATATGCTAATTCCGGAGCTGAAAGGAGTCCTCCTTCTGTTGTTCCCTTCTGCAGAACTGGTTTTTTTCCTTTGGCTTCAGTTTAAAACTTTTCCACGAGCTGCCTTTTTATTTTTAATATTAACTTATTTTCAGTGTAAAA
>VYXC01000975.1:281135-316384 GCA_013397175.1 Platysteira castanea
TTTTTTAATGAGCTTCTTTGCATACTGGATAAGTCTTATACAAGCATATGTTGGGCTGGAAATTTTTTTTTTCTGAGTATTTTTTTTGGCAGGGAACTCCTGGCACATGATACAGCACTCAGAGCCATCAACTGTAGCTGTGATACAGATGTTCATTGCCTGTATAATCTTTCTCATATCAAGCAATTACGCTGAGCCGATTTCTTTATTTTAAGCACCTTGTTGTGGGAACGGAGCTGTAAATTCATGAATTGCTGAGTTGCCTTATACCTTTTTACAGTAGGCAAACAAAAAAAATCAGCACAGGGCCTCAGTGAAAATCAAACATGAGGGCTGTTTTAGATAAGAAAAGACAGACTCTAACTGAGAGTTTAAAAAAAAGTCCCTCTCAAAAGATACTCTGGACAAGTGCCAATAGCACATAGCTGCATGGAGACTAAATAAAACCAGGTGAGTTTCCTGCCATTGTGGAGTATCAAATGTGATTTCCATTTGTGATGGACGTGCTGTTTCTGCCAAGATCATCTGGAGGTTTTCATTTTAGGACTTAATATTTTTGTTGGCCTAATACAAAGCTACAGCCCAGAGTGCTAAAAGGGAACATTGCAGCAATGACATTCACAGCAGATGAGGAAAAATGCCATTATCACACTGAAAGGCTCTTCCTGGGAGAAGATTTTTCTGTCTCAAGTGTAGGTTTTAGGATCACTTTGAATGCAAAACAAATGAGAGAATATGGTGAGAGGAGGTATTAGCACTGATCCTCACTGCAGAGGCACCTAGGTAACATCCTTTCCAATTAACAATCTGGCTCACTCCAAAAATATCATTGAAAAACTAGGTGTGAACCAGAGATGTAGATCGGGCTGTTTTGCACTTCTGAAGTGATTACAGGGAGGCTGGCAAGCTGCCCTACAACAACAACAGCGAAAAACCCAATCAGAGAGGGTTTCACTCTCCCAGAGCAATGTGTAGGGTGGAGCAGGGCTGGATGGGCTGCAGGGTCTCTGAACACGGGGATCTGCCCTGGGTCCAGAGGAGGGCAACAAGGCTGGTGAAAGGCCTGGAACAGAAGATGAGGGAGCTGGGGTTGTTTAGCCTGGAAAAAAGGAGGCTCAGGGGAGACCTCTTCACTCTCTGCAACTCCCTGACCGGAGGTTGTAGCCAGGTGGGAGTGGGTCTCTTGTCCCAGGCAGCCACTGACAGAACAACAGGTCACAGCCTCAAGCTGCTCCAGGAGAGGTTTAGGTCAGATATCAGGAAAAAATTCTTCACAGAAAGAGTGATAGGGCACGGGAATCGTCTGCCCAGGGAGGGGGTGGAGCCACAGTCCCTGAACGTGTTTTTAAAAAGCCTGGACGTGGCACTCAGTGCCATGGTTTAGTTGACGAGGAGATGTTAGGTCATAGGTTGGACTTGATGATCTCACAGGTCTTTTCCAACCTGGTTCATCCTGTGATTCTGTGGTTCTGTGGGTCAGCAGAGCTGCCATGGCAGGTGTGTCATCCTGGCCATGCTCAGTTGCTGTCTGCTGATGCCAGCACCTGCTCCATTCTCCTCCAGCTCAGCAGCCCCAGGACCTCTGTGCAGTCACACTCTGAGGCTGTGCCTGGTGACCGTGGGTCTGTGTTCAGGGAAGCCATCCAGTCCAGCTGTGGAGCTCATGCTAAGTGAGCATCACTTGCAGGAATTTTGGGAGCAGCTCTTTGCCGTGGCTTGGAGCACACCGAGTTCACTTGAGCAAATGCTCAGGGGCTGCCTGGAGCCAGGCCCAAAGGGGATCCACTTACATGAATAACAGGAATATGCAGTAAAAATAGTTAATGGTAATGGTGTTCTGAAAGGGGTATTAAACTTCCTGCTTCAGGGCTAAGCAATCTGGCTCTAAAAGGCCAGAATTAAACATAACTTGCTGGAAAATGAGTGCAGATCTGCTACTGGATCAGGTGGTGCGAGCCCTGAGACATAATATTCTCCTGGAATCATGATTTTGGCTTTTTCCAGGCTTTTGCAGATGGACTGGAGCTGATTTCTAAGCAGCAGTTTTTTACTTGTAAAAATGTCACATAACCGAATGACAACTTTCTTATAAGAGTTCTTTCAGAGCAGAGGGCTCAAAAGCAGGGCAGCCTCCTGCAAAATCCATACCCTTGTGGAAAACATACAGGCACTCACACACCTGGCACCCCAGAAGTGTGTATGTCTCTGGTCTGTGTCTCCAGGTGTTGTCCTATTCCCACTGTTATGGCTCAACATGAGTGAAACCACTTTCTCTAGCAAAGCCTGAAGCCGTCTCAAGACTACAAAGCTGTTTGGCTTCCCTCACCCACAGCCAGGAGGGCAAGGGCAGGGATGGTGACCATGGCAGATCTGGTGGGAAACATGCTGGGGGTGGCCAAGGGGAAAGGGATCATTCCAGGAGAGCCATGGTTGCAGCAGAGGGCTTTGCACCCACCCCAGCACATCCGGGATCTCAGCACCTTCCCCCCAGGCTGTTGCTGGGCCCAGGATCAAGAGGGATTATTTAGGTATTTGCTTGCTATTCTGAAGTGGTTCAATTGTTTCTGGAATGGCCAAGTCTGAGCTGGGATTTTGTAGGGATTTTGCAAGAGCCACTGTAATGGACAGAAATTCTCAAATGGTCCAGAGAAGGTTCTTCTGCCAACCACTGTCGATGGTGTTGGTTGGCACCACTTCTTCCCTTTGACAGATCATGCTCTCTCTTCCAGAACTTCCATTTACAGGAGTCTCTGTCAGCCTGCTGCTTCCTAGATAGAAAATCCAGCAAGCAGCCTGTTCCATCTCCTCACCAGATTCCTAATGTCATTTCTTCAGAGACAGGATCTCATCTGTTGCTCGATCTTGGTGTAAGTTTGCAGATTTCTTTCTCCACTTCTTCACAAAACCATTCCTTTTTGCACTTTTTGTTGGCAGATGTGTAAAGATTCACTGTGCTTCTTTCCTAAAGAGATGGTAGGAAATAGATACATTTGGAAATGTGAGCCTGATGGCTCTGATTTTGATTTAGTTTTCTTTCCCCTGAAAGGAAAGAACTACAAGGCAGGCTCAAAGCCAGAGGCAGACTCCAAGCAAGCTGAGCCTGCTGGAAGCCAAAGGTAAAACATCCATAGCCCTCCCTCAGAGGGAGCAAAATTAATTTCAGGAGAGAAACGAATGGACGTAGAGCAAGTATGAATTTGGCTTCTTGTTTCACAGGAATGCAAGAAATCACACAGCTTAAGAGAGCCAGACAATGCAAACCTCACATGAATCTGGGGAGAAATTTAACCCTAAATACTTGCTCACCTTCACTGATGATTCCCTTCATCTCACCAGTATTTTATCCTTCTGAAACCCAGCCCCACCACTGGCAAATCTCAGAGGAGTCAGTTCTTGCACAAACAGGAAAGCAGACTCCCTTCCCACTAATTTAGCTGGTGTTTCCAGTCCATGGCCAGAGGACACAGGGGCAGGGAGGTGTGTTTGCCTCCAGGACTAGGCTTGAGGCTGGTCTGGAATAGACTCATTTCTCAGGTGGGCAGCTCTAGCACTTCCCGTGTGTCAAATTCAGAGCCAGATCAGGGGTGAATTCAGAAATTTCATCTGGTTGTCCTGTGGGGAACTGATTTATGGTCCTGAGTGCTTTGCTCCATGTCACATCCAGTGCTGTCCAAGGGCTGGACCCTACCACTGAACTTCCTTATTGCATTTCTCAGAGACTATGTGGATGTAACTCAATCCCATTTCAATTTAATGAAATGAAATTAAACACAATGATATCTGAGACCATCCACCCTCACCCTTCTCCTTCTCTTGTGACTGTGACAGCTCCTGCAGGAGCATCTGAGATGATCAAAGCTTGAGGATCACCGCTGCCTTTGATTTTTTCTTGCCCAGCCAAGATGTAAATTGGTGGAGGCCACACCGAAGGCAGGAGGAAAAGATGAATTTATTTCACCTCTGCAAGTTGGATGAGTAGGACAAGAAGGTGATTTTAGTAACCTGTAGGGATGGGTTGAGAACAAAGGCTGGAAGCTGCTAATCAGGACTGGGGTAGGATGTTAATGGAGGCAAGATTGATTGGGGGGACCCTTTCCAGAAGCAGCCAAGGTGTCTGATGTGCTTCTGTAGCACTTTGCCGAACGGTCAGAAAGGCGCCAAAGCCAAAAGAAGCATCTGCTGCCCTCACACAGTCAAGCTGGCAAACTGGGCAAGATGGTGTGCAAGTCACAGGGGAGTCTTGGAGGTCCATTTTTACCTAAAGCCTGGACAATTAGGCTGTGCAATCCCATTTCTGTGGAGAGGCAGAAACCAGAGCTTGGGCCCGGGAAATGGGCTGGAAAAGCTGAAAAAGCGACCACTAGTGCCAGTTTGTTAATCTGATATGAGCTTAAATACAGGTGAAGGGGGCACAGGAGTTGGGGGCTGGGGGTAGGGAGGTACACTCCAGAGCAGGGCAGAGCCTGTGCTAACAGGGTATGGTGGGAAACAGCCCTTCCCAGTGTGGCTGACCTCGACCAGTTCAGTGAGAATAAGCACTGGAATTACAACAAAGAATTGGTCCCGATGGACCAGAAAAGCCTTTGGACGTGTTTTGTCCATGGAAGGAGTCTTTGTTCCCATTATAACCCACAGTACTTCTCATTGGTATAGGGCTTGCTGGTAAAGTGCAGGTACTTTATTCCTTTAATAAATGAACACAAGGAATGTGTCTGTTTAATCTTCAGCTTGTGTAGTCTGCAAAGAGTGAAACGGAAAAACGCTCAGCTGATGTTCCAGACATCAGAAAACAGATTTTCTCCACGTGGATCTGGTGGACACACCCAGTCCTGATATGCTTCCAAGAATCCCTGTCTGAGTCCTGGAACAAAACCCCAACCACTCCATGTTGGGAGAGGCCAGCTGAAGACCCAGGGCATGCAGCCTGTGCTGTTCACAGTTCCAGGTTCTGAATCATTTCCTTCATTCACGTGGCTATCTCTCCCCATCTGGGTTTGGGCCTGTCCAGCTCTCTGATCCCTTCACTTCCTGAGCCATGCAGGCTTCAAGTGCTGCCCTGGTTGTGCTGCTGTGGCTGGAGATGAGTCCTTGGTGGCCTGCCAACAGAAGCATCCCTGGGTTTGGGAGAAGCTGGCTGCCCTGGCTGGATCCCTTGGGGCAGGGTAGGTGGAGGGTCTCCAGAGGGCCATTATGCACAACCCCATTTGGGAGAAAAGAGAAACCTCTTCCCCCAGTGCTGGATTTATCCCAAGGTGACCCCTCCAACTGTGTGTAGAATCTCCCTGACCCTGGGATACCTCTCCCTGCAGCTCCTGGACCCATGAGATGGACATAGTTCTGGATGCAGAGATTGGTGGGAGGGAGAGAGGTGGGACAAGGTCATGAATCCCCCACAAGGGGGGTGAGTGCTGGCCTGGCCCTGGAAACGGGGCTGTCCCCAACCCTTGCATAGCTGGCAATGTTCTTTCTGTTGGAATACGGACTACAAGTGGCTTGGGCTGGGATTTATCTGCTTCCTTCCAAGTCCTTTCCTCTGCTCACACCCTGGAGAGCTGTGAGGGCAGTACATGCACACATCCTGCAGACCCAAAAATACTCTGGCTGATGCCTGGAGGAAGAACCATTTTTTTCAACTGATCAGCTGCCAGGAATCGTCTTCAGCTTCTCTGGCGTCTCCCTGTGTTATCCTGATTTTGGAGCATCTGGATCTTCACTGGACATAAACAACCAGACCTTTGAGAACTGAGGTATCTCAAGAGCCAACCTGTCCTTGGTTGAGAAGAAAATGTTTGCACAAGGGAAATTGAAAACAACATGTAAAAAGGTGAAATCACAGACTTCAGGGAAATTTGTCATTAACATCTTCGGGCTGCCGGGCTGTAATTAGCAAAGTGGCACAACCACACGGGTGATAGCTCTGCTGGGTTAGAGGTGAAAAATGGGCTGGTTGGGGGAAACTGAAATACACTCATTTCTTGAAACTTCTGGGTGATGTGTGTAACAGGAGATGCCTGCGCCCACCTGGCAGGACCTGCCCCACCATGCTTATCACCGTGAGCAGACGCAGCACCACCAGTCCCTGGGCCAAGGGAGATTTTGGCTTGGCCAAAACAAATGGCAGTTTCCCCTCTCTTTGCAAGTTTTAAAACATAGGTTGTCATGCAAAGGAAATTGTGCACGACAATGATGAATGGTTGTGAAATACTGTTTGCCAGAAATATTTCTGGATTCTGCAATTTAGTTGCAAATTATAGAACATCGAGTGCAGCCTTACGGGAGGATAAAACCAACCTTCCCCTGCTGTGCTCGGAGAATATTTATGACTACACCCTTTTTTCCTTCTCCCACTTCACTCCACAAAGACATTTTTAGCTCCAAGGCAGTTTTAGAAGACAACATTCAGCCTTCAACAGCATGGCCAGGTCCTTGCTGGGATGAGCTGTGGCAGAGGAGCTCTGACAGCTCACATCTGCCGGCGGTCTGGCCCCACACCCCTTCTGAGCTATTTCAAGATGAGCAAAATGGAGTGGTTGGAAACTGTGGGTTTGTTCAGCAGTCTTGGCTATCATGCTGGATGGCGCTGAAGTAGGCATAGCAACAGGAAAGGAATGTTCCCTGTAAAAAGATAACCGTGCTTTGCCGAGGACGTGGAACAGTAAAGTTTGTTAAAGCAATCAGTATGTGTCATAATGTTTATTTAACTGAGAGCAGGGACGATGGAAAAGCGTTGCAGCTGTGGAGAAGCCCAAGAGTGCTGAGAGGGATAGGGAGCATAGATTTAGTAGCTGTCTTCCCTTGGAAAAAGAAAACAAGCTGTGCTATCAGGCAATCGATGGGGCAGATAGGAGGAGAGCACACAAGGTAGCTTCTGACTGCTGGCTCTTCTGTAGGGGTGAGGTTAAAGTTGTATTATCTGAAGTTCACTTTCAGGTTAACAGCTTTGAGGATGTGGTTGCAACTCTAAAGGGAACAAATTTTAATTCTTTTCTAAACATGAGTTATTTCTGTTTGAGGCAGATAACCTTTTTGGCTGTGTTCTTCACCAGTGGTAGATTGAAAGATTGGAGCAGCAAAGTGATGCTTGAATTCCTCCAGCAAATAAAAGGGGACAACTTGACACCACAGAGTCAGTGTGGGGCCAAATTCTGTTTTAGCCCATGTGCTGGGGAGCCCTTGCAAAGAGCAGCTCCAGTGTGACTCCTTCTGCAGAAGGGCAGAAACAGGACACTTGGTAACTGGGACAGCAATAGATGAAATCAAATACTAGGCCAGTGCTCTGCCAGTGGGATCTGTTAAGCTGCAAAGCAGTGCCAGGGGATCTGGCAAACTCACTGGACTTGCTGCAAGAGATAGACTTGCCCTGCTCCACCCCACTCCTAAAGACAAGCAAAAAATTTTGCTCCCTTTTTTCTAACGAAAGTTAAAATTGCTTTTGGTCAAAATTGGAAATTATGTGATTTCGGGGGGTTTTGTTTTTCTTACAAAAATTCAAACCTGTTTCAGGAAACACAAGCCTGTCCTTCACTCTGAAAACTGAATTTTAATTGAAGGCAACGTTTCCTATCAATGAGGGGAAAAGATTGCCTCAATTGTTTTGAGGCCAACTGAGCTTTAGTCAGCTGAATACTTGCAATATTCTGAACAGAAATAAGGCTGCACTGGCTGCCCAGGCACGAGCCACCCTCTTCCCACCCAGCTCTCATCGGTATAATAAATGGAGCCTTGCAGGGACCCCCATTCTAAAGGCGGGACAATGGCTCCTTCCAAACCTTCTCTCCTCCTTCCTCCAAGTACACAGCCCCTGTGAGAGCCACCATGCAGCTCTCCCTTCATGGGGGAGCTGGCATGGATGTGTTTCCTCCAGGGGTCTGCTGGAGCAGCTCTGTAATGTTCATTGCTTTCCTCCTGCTCCTCTCTGCTGGCTCAACATCCATCTCTGTAACAAACTCCAGGCTTCCTGGGTCGCCCAGCAGAAAAAAACCATAAAACACATTTCAGAGACCAAATTGCACATAATTTACATGCCTCTCCTCACTTTGAAATGCAAGACGGCTGATGAAAACATCGGGAGTGACAGAAGTGGTATCTGTTGCTAATTACAAGCTGACATTATGGTCAAGCAGAGCCATGGGCCCCATCAAAAGCTTATTCAAAGTTGCTTTTTTCCCACTTCAAACACAGACTGGACACAATGCCTGGCATTTTCCACCTTCAGAAAGAGCAATCCCTCTGAATTGGCCTGGCAGCTGCTTCTTCAGGAGAAAAATTGCTCAAAGAAGAAGTAAAGGTTACAACACTCTGATCTTCACATCGACTGAGCTGATCCTTTAATGGGGAAATTCGTTCATCTTTCATGGAGAAAAACAGTGACCATTTTGATTTCTGAAACACCATTCCTCTCACAGGTTCTTTCAAGCTGTCATGAGGGCTCACCTGGAAATGGTCACCACATCCAGGTGGTCAACTAAAGCATGAAAGTGCTGTGGGGACCTGAGGCTGCTCCATGTTGGAGCTGTACAGTGCAGTGATAACCTAGAGTGATGTGCAGGGAGCTCTGGTCTGTTGCTCTTCCCAGGTAAAAAGTGACAGAACGAGAGGAAGTGGCCTTAAGCCGCACTGGAGGAGGTTTAGATTTGATGTTAGGAAAAAATTCTTTGTGGAGAGAGCTGTCAAGCACTGGAAAAGGCTGCCCAGGGAAGTGGTGGAGTCATTATCTCTGGAGGGATTTAAAAGATGAGTAGATGTGGCACTAGGGGACATGGTTTAGTTGTGGGCTTGGCAGTGCTGGGTTATGGTTGACTTGATGATCCTAAGGGTCTTTCCCAGCCTTAATGATTCTATGATTCCTCTGCCCTGTGGGACCTGAAGCAAATCCCATTAAAAGTGGTGATTAAACTCCCATTAAACCTCCCCACTGTGCTTTCTGGGCTTTGCCACACTCCAAACTGATTTCTTTCTTTCATCCCAAGGACAAACACACAATTGTCCCACCAGGTTCAGTGGCACTCATGTCTCTGGTATAACCTTCTACTTTTTCTTTCAGCCATTGACCATGGCTGGATGCTGCTGTGTAGGCAGCAAAAATTCATCCTGATTATATTTTCACAGTGCCGTTTTGTGGTGTTTCATGGAGCTCCCCTTTGGGACTCCTCTGTTATCTACCAATGGAAAAAGTGTCTTCACCCCTAGCCTATGAAAAGTGGGTCCAAAAATAAGGCTTAGGAGACACAGCAGTCAACAAGCAAACATCCTGCTCGTTGCATCAACCGCAAACCTGGTTCTTGTAAAAACTAAAGGAGTTTCTAACCAGAACGTTCCACTGCCCCAACTACACTGTGGGGAACGGGGCAGCACAGAGAGCTCTCTGCACCTTGTCTGGTTGGGTAAATAAAGCTCCTTGTGGAAAGACTGCTGAATTTTAATGCATTCATCTGTTTCTTAGATTCCTTGAAAACAGAAGCTGATACAATTTTCAGAGGACAACTGGTACAGTAGAGTTTTAACTGGAGTAATCAAGTTTACTTGACTTGAGAGCAGCCAGGCCTGGGCAGGAGTCCTGGGGCTGCCCTCTTAGAGGGTGCTGGTTTCCAAAGGTGCAGTTTAATCATGTGAAAGCTGTCTCTGTGGGGAGGGCCAGAGTGATGCTGGTGGTGAAACTGGCACCTTGGAATAGCTTCCCTTTGCCTGTAGGCTTCTTTCCCCTGAAGCTGTGGGATAAAAGGGAGAATTCAGGCAGATAAGGACAAAGTGGCTCAGTGCTTTGTTTTGGTTTTTATGTTTTGTTTACATATTGCTTGAACTTGTGACTTGCCGGGTATTGACAATGCTGAGATTTTCCTAGAATGTGGCCATGTGAAGCAGTTCTTGCTGTCCTGCCTTTCCTTAACCCGTAGCCCTGCTGTGGGTGATGGAAAGAGGAAGGAGCAGCAAATAAAGGTTCATGGTTATCTCTTACTGGGTTTAGGGCTGCAGGGAACACATGGGTGAAAGCAATCAGCTTTGTGAGGGAGCAGCTGCCCTTTGCTGGCTGTGTTCTTGTCCCCACGTGCTACAGACCCTCACAGGGTACAAAGCAAACCTCAGAGGCTGGAGACCTATGGCCACTCCTGGGAGAGAGAGAGCAAAAGTGATGAGTGTTTGCTCTCTTCTGATGCCACTCTTCTGGGTGATCTCTGGAGGCAAATCCCCTCTTTTTCTGCCTCTAAAGCATTTTTAGCAAGTACCAGACTTGTGTTCTTGCTGTTCCTTTTGGGAGAACAATGATGAACTGAGTCACCTTCAGTAGAGATTTTGGAGTGTCTAAAGAAGGGCAACGAAACTGGTGAAGGCTCTGGAGAAAAAGTCGTGTGAGGAGACTCTGAGGCAGCTGGGCTTGTTTATCTTGGAGAATAGGAGGCTATCTGAAAGGTCATAATGAGGTGGGAGTGATGTCTTTTCCCAGGCAGCAAGCAATAGGACAAGAAGAAACAGCCTCAAGTTGCTCCAGGGAAGGTTTAGTGTGGTTATTAGGGAAAAAGGTCTTCAGAGAAAGGGCTATCAGCATTAGAACAGGCTGCCCAGTAAGTGGTGGAGTCACCATCCATGGAGGGATTTAAAAGACAGGTGGATGTGGCACTTAGGGACATGGCTTGGTGGTAGGTTGGCAGTGCTGGGTTAGGGGTTGGACTCCATGATCTTAAGGGTCTTTTCCAACTTGACTGATTCTCGGATTCTAAAGGGAAATACTGATGGTGTTTGCTGTCCTGGACTTTGGGAGCCCCCACCACAAAGCACCCCACTCTCTGTGGAAAAACTGGGAGGTGTTTTATGCTGACCTGTACAACACCTAATGAGTGATCAGTGTTCAGCACCCCAGTGGAAGTGGTCTGTACGGGACTGGTGGGTGCTCAGAAAAAACCACAGGCAGAGCGATGGGCTTGGCTGGAGCACTGGCTGCTTCCTGTTGCTGCAGGGATGGTCATTCCATGGTGGGGGCAGAGCTGCCAGGGAACCCCTGCTGCACCAGGTCCCTTTGGGCTGGCTTGGCTTTGTGGGAGTGCTCTGGTGCAGGTCTCTGCACGTCATTCCTCTCCATGACCACAAAAGCAGTTCTCAGCCAGCCCCAGCCCCTGTGGCAGCAAAGCCTGGTGCATACATGTGTGTGCACATGCTCTACCCCAGAGCAGCGCTGGAAGCTCATCATGGGCTGCACAGTCCTGTGATGGGCCCCTGCCCTGCTGGGGAAGGGCTGGCCCAGGCTTGAGCTGATTCTGCAGCAGTGCAGAGACGCAGCACCTTGGCAAGGTGGGAGGTGCAAACTGTAAAAGCTGGTGACCCCTGACCAAGGGTTGCAGGAGGAGCTGCTGCTCTGCAGCAGGAGATGCTGCAGCCAGCTCAGGCAACTGGGAGCTGAGAAAAGCTCTTCTCAGCTCTGGTTTTGACTCAGTGGTTGAGCCAGAGAGGCAGGCTGGGCCTTGGTTAGCCTGTTTTTAGAACAGGGGAGATGCCACGCAGCAAAAGGAAGTGTCAGTCCCTTTCTTGCAGGCTGTGGAGCCTCTGCCTCAGGATGCTTTGAGAAGTCTGGCGCATTTCACAGGCTGTGGAGTGGGGCTGCTGCCGTGCAGGATGGGTCCCTTCCAGTCCAGGTGATTTGAATGGCTCTGCTTTATGTCCTGAAACGTATCTCTAGCTGTGGTTTATCCTTTCCCTGCCCTAACCCCATCCAGCTTGTCAGGCTGGGAACTTTGCTCTGTGAACATCTCTGCTGGATGTTTGAGAAAGCTGAAATGTGTCAGATTGACCTTTTGAGGTTTTTCTTTTCTCAAGGAAGAAGGTTTCTATACAATTCATGTCATGAATCAATCCAAAGGGATGCGTTTTTCTGCACCAGTTAAATAAAAGATCATTAAACCTAACAAATGTTTCCCAGCCTGCCTGCACTTTCATGAAGTGTTCAGCTATAAATATGACCTGTGCTTATAACAACATAAACAATGTGCTCCTTAAAAGTACGACAGGCTATATACCTCATTTCTTTTTATTTTTAAGCTGCCCAAGAAATATATACACACATTCCTAATATGCTTACTTAAGCAGGAAGCAGACGAATAGTTTAAGATAATGTTTCAGCCTATTGTGAGTTATGTGTGCCCCAAAGATTGTTTCCTTTATGTAGTAATTTTTCAAACACTGAGAGAAAAAGCTGAAAAATCTTGTCAATTCCTTAACCGTAGGGAAGATTTGCAGGAATTTCCACTGCATTTCCCTCTCAAAGGGATATTTGAGACCACTGATAAGGGGAAAAGGAGATTAAATAGTCCTAATTCTTTTCATGTACTATGGAGACTAATTCCTGTTGCTCTCACCACCATGCCCAGCAGACTGGCTAGCTGCTGATTTCCCCTGCTTGTGGGGAGATCTGAGAGGTGATATGAGTTTGAGGGCCTGGAGAAGGAGGGGATCAGTTTAAAGAAGGAAGATGCTTAATTTGTATGCAAAGTTTATTCTGGATTCGATCACACCGTAAGCTTCTGCTGGGCTGTTTCCCCCTCCTCTGCTGAAATATCTTTTGGCTGACATCACCAGCAGAACTCGACACCAGAGTGGGTTTAAACTGCTGCAGAACTTGAGTGCTGGCAGCTGATGAAGCCTCATCTCTGGCAGGGTGATCAGTGGTCGGCAGGCACAGCCGAGGAAGACCGAGGGAACCTTCCTGTGGCATGTGGAGACGAGCTGGTTGAAGCTTCTCTGTCTTTGAAAACCACCCCAGACTGGACAAGTGACCTGTTCTGTTCAAGTCAGCCTGCAAAGGGGAGGGTGACAGGAGCTGTCCCATGCATGCTTGTCCCTGGCTGGAGGGATGAGTCTCCACTGACACGTCCTTTCCATGGTTGTGAGGTGAGGTCCAGAGAAATCCTCCCTCCATGCCTCCTGAGTGCTCTTCTGTGTTTTGTGCTTCCCAGGGTGGGAGAAATTCCCCCATGGGTTTCTGAGGATCCTGCTGCACCCCAGCCCTGGGCACAAGTCCTTGCCCTACTCCTGCCTGCAGCAAGGGCTGAGGTGAGGACTTCATGCCAAAAATTGCAAAATGAAAACCAGCCAACAGGCAGCTCACTGGAGCCAAATTCTGCCCTTGGCCACGCTTGAGCACCCGTGTTGAATTTTATTTTGTCTCCAGGTCAGTCAGGACAATTATTTGGCCTTCTGTGCACTGTGAGTGCTGCCCTGGTGGGTGGGGGAGCCTCCTGAGCTCAGTGGGTGCTGGGAGCAGGGGGAAGAAGTATGAGCTGTTTAACTTGTGAGATGCTTAGATGGGCTACAAATAGCTTGGCTGGTGTGTATTCTTCCCTCTCATCACCACTGCATGTCTGGCCCGGTGCCATGGGAACCCAGAGGGACAATCGTCTGTGCCCATGGCAACGCTGCTCGGGTGTCATTCGCCCTGAGCCCCTGGTGCTGAGCTGTTGTGGTGGCTGCAGACCACAATGAAGGCAAAGAGGAGAAGCTTGGGACTCCTGGTGTCAGGAGTAAATTAAAGCTGGGTGAAGAATGAGGATCTGATGGTGGTTTCCCCAGCCTGGGATCCTGTCCCGAGTCAATGGGGACACTCAAAGCCTGAGGAGAAGCTTTGAAGGGTGTCCTAAATCTGATAGACAGCTCTCTGATAGGCAGATAAAAGGCAAGGATATATAAGGAAATAATTGCAACGGAGCTGGAGTCTAATTAAAATGGTGGTTGTTGGTCAAAAGCGAGAAGAAAAATGCAACCTGAGAAAAGGCACATGTGAGCAAACAGACAGGAGGAGGTGTGACCCTCCAGCTGAGAGGGAAAAGGGGGTGCTGGCCATCTCTGTCCCCTTCCAGGACCCTGGGTTTAGAGGGGTCCTGGAGGCAGGACCATGCAACCTACAGCTCATCCCTTCGGAGCAGGGTCTGCCTTGGGGTCTGCCTTCAGCAGTGTGCAGAGGTGCCTGCTCAGACCTATCTCTGGTAAGCAGGGAAAAAATGCTGTGGGAAAGTGCTGCAGTGCCCAGCAGGGTCCATGGGGTGCAGATTCCATGACTGAGGTCCGTGGGATTAGTGATGCTCCAAATGACTTGCTTGCCCAGCTCTGTGGGTGGAGTTCTTTTAGGCTGCTACTCTTACAGCTTCCTTAGGACATGCTGATCCCTCAGTGCAGGGACATCTGAAGTGCCCCTGCAAGGGCTGAACCCAGCCTGAGGTACTTCATGAAATGCCCCAGCCTTGTCCTCCCATCCAAACACCATCTAAACACCACCTAAAGTAGAAAACAGTTTTATCTGTGTCCCTGGCACTGCACCACTCTGGATATAGAGTCAGGCAGCATCATTTCTCAAGCCTTTGATGTGGTGTAAACAAAGCAGTGGGTGCAGTGACCCCAGCTCGGCTGGAGCCTCAGCAGGTTTGGAACATGCACTGTCCCCCAGCGAGGAGGGTCTGCTGGGAGGGGTGGTGGGAGCTGCAGAGGATGTGGGACATGTCCTGCTCCCCATTTCCTTGGCACTGACCCTGCTGAGGGCTTGGGGCTGCTCCCGGGAGCTGAGGAGCTGACACAGGGAGCAGCAACTGCTCAGCCACTCTCATTAGGGCTGTTTGCTTTCCACAGTGAACTGTGTGTCACACTGAAAGCTGATACTGCAGAGGGAAAACAGTGTCCTCTCTTCCCCCACCCCATCGTGAAGGGACAGCTTATATTTACTTGTAAAGAGATACAGGTCATTTGGTGAAATAATAAAGGAGTCGTTAAAGAAGCAAAAATTCCCAAGTAGGGAGAAAAAGTAGAGGTTTTATTCTTTTCATCACATTTTGTTTTAAGAACAAAAACAAGCCCAGCAGTAAGGGACTTGTCCCTGAGGTGCCTGAAGGGTCTTGTGACTGAGAGGAGGTGGCACAGGCAGCACGGAGATGAGTCTGGCCATGCTGATGTATGGGTAAGTGACCTACACTGAGTAACAACTCAGCTGTAATCCCACTGGAATTGCCAGTGAGTGGACAGAGAGACCTTGAGATGTCTTTAGGACAAATATCCAAACTTTCTGATCCTTACAGGAACATTAGAACTGGTGAAAGAAGTTTAGCAAGAAGTGGGCCATCTCTGAAGGTTTCTGATGCCTCGTGCTACTCCTCTGCTGCTAGGAAAGGGCAGGGGTTGTGACACTTGAAACCACTGGCAGCTCTGTTTGCATTTCATTCTTCACTTGTAAATGCACTCCACAGAGCTTTCTTTGGAATCTTCCTATATTCAAGCGAAATTTTGCGCAACAACGGTACCAGGACAAATTGAAATTGAGATGAAATTAAACACAGGAGTGACCTACAGTGAGCTGAAATGACTTTGGTGAGCTGCACTTTTCCTAAAGGATAAGTGTTGCATCGCGTTTATTTCTCTTTGGCCCCGTGCCCGGGGGGCGGGAAGGGGGAAGGGGAAAAGGGAAGAGGAAGTGGGGGGAGGTGGAGGGAATGGCTAGAGAGAGAGAGAGAGAGAGAGAGAGAGCCTGCAGCCCTCGGCACGCTTAAAACTCCTCCAAAAACCCGCGTGTCCAAGACTTGCACCAATAAACAGCCAACAGGGGAGGATACACATTTCAGGAACCAACAGGAATGGAGGGTAGGAGGAATCAGATAACATGAACCAATTGGGGTACCGAGGAAGGGATGGTAGACATAGTTACAACTTGGGATATGCCATACATTTAAAAGGGGGGGGACAGAACAAACCATTTGGAGGAAAATGCATAACCACAGATAATTGTGTCCAGCACCCTGGCATGGTAAGACAGGGCAGTGTGTGTGTCTTTATACATCTCTGTCTTTTTTTGCACCCATGTTATTCCAGTGCCTGTCTTCTGCTGACATCCTTCGGGTTATGTGCACTGTGTCTGCAGTCAGCAACAAAGCTCAAAGGGAACTCCATCCCCTCTGTCCTTGTTTCAGTTTAGTCTAATTCACTCTAAAAGGCTATTTTGGTTGAATTACCCTCACCATGCCCTACCTACCCTCCCCTCTGCTGCTTCTGTCTGCTGTGCTCAGAGGTGCCGCCAGTGCTATCTCGGGAAGGAGCTGGAGTCAGTGCTCTGGTAAATTATCTCATGTTTGTTCAGTGTGAAGCACTGTACTCTTTCCAGCTGTATTGTTGTTCTTGGCTTGGAAGTTTCTTGCTGTCTTCTAGTTTGAACCCAAGCCCTGGTTCCCTGATGGCTGCAGTGGTCTGCCTGTGCACAGCCCAGCATGTGCCAGCCACACAGCGACCTTGGGCCGGGACAGAGGGCTGCAGAGGGGGCCTTTAGTCCTTGCTTGGAGTCATGAGGACACATGGTTTTGGTCAGATGGCCGAGCTACAGTGGCAAGGGACTGATGGATGAGATTTTGTCACATGGGCTTGGCTCTGCAGTGGGCATCCTGCATGTGTGTGCTGTGATGTAATCCAGGGTGAGGATAAGCCTGGTCTGTTTTGTCAGAATCATACACTAGTGAGGGGATTATTCCTCAGCAGTGCTAGAACTTTTTCATTTTCCATTGATTTTTCTTTTAATTTCCCCTCCCAAATCTTCTACATGGGTATAAATGCACAGAGAACACATTTAAATATCAGGCTCTGCAGCTCTCTAAACAAACCATAAACCCACACCTTGACGTGGAATCAATAAGTTAGTCAGGTCAGATGGGCTTCAAACATATTTTGAAACTCAGTAAAGGAAAAAATTGTAGGAAAATTGTGCTGCCTTCCGCAGTGCCACCCTGCCAGCCCATGGGACGGGCACAGCAGTGTCCAACAGAGCTCTGCATATGGAGGGGCTCAGGGAAGGAAAATTACTTGGTTTCTCACATCCAGCTTCTAAATATAATGCACTTGGCATGATTCTCCTACAGGGCTTTACAGATACAGGAATGAGAGCCCAAATGAGAAAGACTTTGAGGTGGGGAATATTTGGCATAGGTTTAGTGAGGGAAAACTCTGGAATAAGAAAGGACTGTGCCATTGCAGCATCTGATTCAGCCTGGTATCCAGCCTGGAAGAAGATTATGGGTTGATTCTGGTTGTTAAAATGACAGATTTTTCCATGGAAACGGTTGCTCCTGACTGTCCCATTCACAGTTTATTTCACTCATTCATCAGTTCCAGGTGAACCCAGGTTTTTCCATAGTAGCTGGCCAGAATGGGTTTTATGAAGACTGGTTGAGATGATTTGCTGTGAAGAAAACTGGATTTGACCCCAATTGAAAGCAAGTGGGATTATACGTTGATGGAACAAACCGGCAAAAATTACAGGTACCAACAGTCACAGAAAGATTCATTAAATCTTCTCAACTTGGATAAATACACCAAATTACTGGGATTTCAGAGGTGCTTAAATTAATGTTGGATGAAAGCCAGTGTTATCTCTGGAAAATAAGTTTAGTTTTGACTGTTGAGTAGAGTAATCATGGGGTGCAGGTGAGGCATGAGTGTTAATATTTTGACAAATATTTCATTTTTTAGGAGCTCTTTGTTTCTGTTCTGGAAATGTGCTTGTCCTGTGCTGGCTACAGGGCAGCCCTGGAGTGAACCTGCACACACTGACACCTGTTTATCCTGGGTGATCTGCACGTCAGAACCAACCCTAGGCCTTCCTACAGGCTCCCAAAACTCACTCTGGATTTATGCCAGAAAGATGCGCTCAATCCTTTGATTTCATTGCGGTTTCTAGTCAAGGCAGTGGTGAATCCAGGCATGTGGAATTAGTCTTTATGCACTGTGGTATCATCCCTGATTAAAACCGATGAAACTACAACAAAGGTGTATCTGATTTTATACTAAATAAAAGGGTATTTTAAGTCTTAGTGTTAAATGGCACCGGGGTGGAGGTGAAATTTATATAATATCTTATATAAATCACCATTTGGCTTTCTCAGGCCTCTGCAATCAGTGCTTGTGAGCTACCACTGCTCCCACAGCTACGCTGATGTCACTGGTGTTGCATGTACAAGGACACAAGCAAAAGCCAAATCATGATGAATTCCACCCGAGGACACAGTGAGAGCAGTGCCTGCCAGCCAGAGGATGAGGTCATTGCAGGAATTCTTTACATTCTGCCTTCTGCACAGGGTGCCCGAGCAACGACAGTAAAGCTATAACAATAACCAACACATGGGAAGCTCTAAATGGCACTGGGGTGGTTTTTACTCCCCCTGGTCTACTCCCGAGAAGAAAATGGAGAGAATAAACTGTTAAATTAGGTCCTGTCTTGGTGGAGACTATATAAACCCTGCAGAAAGCTCTGTTGCTCATTAGGAGTGCGCACACAGGGGGCTGCAGGGGCTCTGGCCCCAGCCCATCCACACTCCCAGTGGCATCCGCACTGCAGGCTGTGTGATGGAGGGGCTTGTGAACTGCTTTGAAGCTCTGCCATCCGTGCTGCGGCTTATTAACCATAAATAAAAGTAATTCTGTGAGTTCTGAAACTCCTAGAGCTCAGTTTACCGTTGATTGGTGTCTGGTGGCTTGCCTGAGTTTTATTAATTGTATTAAAACTACAGCATGAGCTCTGTTGTCCTGAGAAGTCAGAAAATCCAGACCAGTAAGAAATGTTGCTGAAGCAGGTTCCTCAGGGTATGACAATCCTGACCAGAGGTTTTCCCTCCCCGTGGTGGGGGGCCTAACCGCTTCCCCTGCTCCAAGAGGTTTTTCCTGGTGTGCAAAGGATTGATTTTTATGCTACTGCCTTTCTTTCACTGGGGATATCAATCGAGCTCTCTTTTCTTCTACCCACTTACTTTCTTTGGCCAAAAGTGAAGTAAGTTAATATCCCAGACCTGCACTCCTTGTTGGACATGGATGACAGGTCAAACACTGGATAGGATGGAGCAAGTGTGCAGTGTGACTCCATAAACCTTTCTTCATTTGGAAAGTGGGAGAAAAGAGCTCAGTAATGAATTTGAATCTTTGTGATTAATGAATAGAGCCAAAGAGCCTTCATTTTGCTCACAGCTATTCTGTGGGTGAAGGCTGTCTGTGTTTGGCAATTTTATTATTTGCTGCTGTTTATTGTTTTATTTCTAGTACAGGAGGCTTCACAGCTCTTTCCATGGATTTTGGAACCAAAAGAGACTTTAAATCATCCAGGCTGTGACCTCCTGTACAGCACAGGCCAGAGAATTTCAACCCTTATTGAACCCAATAACTTGCATTTGACAAAAACTCATCTTCCAAAAACCCACCCAGACTTGATTTAAAGGCAAGACATGATAGCAGCTTTGGGAATTGCCTAGAAAAATATGGCTTCTGCAGCTGCCTTGGCGTTTAATGTTATTCTCAGGAGAAAAGGGGAGTGAGGGGAATAACAACCCTTGTTTGTTTTAATGCCTTGGCAGCTCTAGTTTATGACCTCGTGCTGCTGGTATTATTCTCCATCTTTTAGCAGTGTTCCCCTGATCAGCCTTCGCTCTGGGTGTTTGTTATTCTGGGCACTGACCTGTTTTGGGAGATGCCAGGAAGGTAAAAGCCTGGTGGGTCTGGATAGGTTCAGTGAAGGTCTGACTTTTCTCTCAGTCTGGAACAGGCACTGAAAGAGCCGTGTGAACACCTTCTTACTGCACCACTCAAACCTACAGAAAGTCCATAGTTTCTCTTGTTCTCCAGGAAAAATTAAGGCACTGTCCTGCTCCCTGTCCTTGCAGGACTCTTATCTGCTTGGATCTGAGCTGAGGCCATGACTCCTTTTAGGGAGGTTCCTCCAACAGCTGCCAGATGAAAATTGCTTCAGTTCCTCCAATCGGGCTGATTTTGAACCACTGACAATAGGGTAATAACTGCATATTCCTATTCTTCTACCCAGCCAAATCCTGAGCTGGGCTTTCTTCCTTCCTTGTCCAAATGTTTGAGTAAGTGAAGCCAAGTTTTCTTTTTTTTTTTTTTATGAAATAATATTGCCTTGATTCATGTAGATGTTAAATAAACATGTAAAATAAATGGACGGAGTGAAGCAGGACTGCATATAAAGCTGAATTCCCATGGTCCTTGGCTTCAAGGATCTGCTCTCCTGACCTTTGTGGCAGGACAGGATGCCTTTGGTGCTCTGTGTATTTCAAATGGTCAGGCTGGTCTCTCTTTCCTTCTTCCATGATTTTACTGGGAAGGGCTTCAGGAAAAACAAGACCAGAAAAGAATTCCAGGGAGCAGATAGCTCCTGAAGCCAAATGGTCCCATGTCATTCATGCTTTTGGACCCTTACTTTTCAACACTAGGAGGTAGAAATGGCTTTTTCAACATCCTTCCTGCAGCCTTCGCCCCTGTTGTTTGTCCCTTTTGGAATATGTCTTTTGTCTCTTGTCACAGCACTCTTATGATTGAGCCGTTCTCTGTTTCCCCTTGCTCTGTTCTCTCTTAAAACCTGGGAACCCAGGTAACAGTAATTTTTGGGGAAGTGCATCTGATAAATAGATAGAAACTAGGAAAAACCTCTCTCACCTCTACCCCAGAGCTGCCACGGTGACCCTGGGCAGGTTCTTCCATCTTGGTTTGGCTCTTTCATTTTTGTCCTCTGATCTGTGGTCGTGGTCTCTGTGATTCCTTCTCTGCGTGCTGGACTTTGCTTTCCAAGTGGGATGTTTTGTATTTAAATATGTAATTTTATTTTATTTTCACATTTTTTGGCACCACTCCCTCCTCTCTCTGAGCTCATAAACAAAGCCTGCAAAGATTAAAGAGCCTGAGCTGACAGTGAAATAAGGAGCTGCATCACTTTTCTGTGCTGGCCTGTTGCTCACTCCTCCTTCCTGTACCTCTGCCTGCCCTCAGTCGGGGTTCCATGCAGTGCTCTGCTCTTTCCTCTTTGCAGAAATGTTCGTGTCTCCATGTGCTTCCCAAAGCCCCAGGCTGTGAGGGTGCTTTAAAAATAAATCATTCTATCACCCAATTGCTGTAGTGTTTAATTACCCCCTACTTGATGGAGATGTCTGGAAACATAAACAGAAGGGATTCCAGCAGCTCTGCCGGTGTCTGGATGTTTGAACCACATTGTGTGTTTCATTCTCCGTGCTTTGCCACCCGTCCCAACATCTGCTTGTCTCACTTCCAGCACAGGATTGCTCTCTGCACGCGCAGTTCTGCTGCAGTCTGGGTCTGCTAAGGACCCCTAACCCTGAAGGGTGGCAAAGCAGAAGGGGACTGTGTGCACTGATGCCCGCACTGCTGAGGAGGGATTCGATTAGAAAGCACTGTGTCACCTCCAACAGTACAGGAGTTTCAAACTCTCAGATATTTAGGTCTTCACACACTTAAATTTATGAATATATTTTATCCCTGATTAGTGAGTTGCATGATACCTGAGTCTTTTTACCCTCACCTGTGCCGTGCAAGTATTGTGTTCTCCTGAAGCTGACTGTGCTTCAGGCGTTGGGCAGGAACAGGCATACTTCATTTCATGACCTCACACAAACCAATTACCCCATTTACAAGCAGCATTATGCTGTGCTGAGTCAAAAGCCAGTTTTACAGCATTTTAACACCAGGAGTTAATGTTTCTTTTCTTTCCCTTTTAAGAAAGGAGCTGTCATTCATCCTTTCCCTTCTTTAAACCTGATAGATAAATCTGGTTTGACTTTTCTGGTGTGCCTTGGTGAAATCCCCTGCAGGTTTAGGCTGGTATATAATAAGAGAATTGGGGTTACCTTCCTTTCCCGTAAGTTTAGCAACAATATGTGTGGGTTTTTAAAATTTTCTCTTAGTTTTTTTTTTTTTTTCAATTTTAATGAAAGTCATGGGCATGCAATGGTTATTGCATCTCTAATACTTGTGCTCATCCAGGAGCACTGAACTCTGAAGCACCTTTCAAAGTCCCAGATAGCATATTTGCCTCTGTTTTCCTGAGACATTTGAGAGTTCCGAGGATTATCCAAAGTTTATCCAAACTCATTAGAAGCTCTTGGTCCAGACTGACATCTGGAAACTTCACAGAATTAGAAGCAATTTGAATGAGGTTTCCACTGCTCCTTGGTTTTGGCAGAATGGAGCATGAAGAGATCAGCTTCTCTTGTAGTGATATGGCTTCGGGTACCTGCCAAAGCCAACAAAATGCAGAGATGTGCAAAAACGCTGGAATAAAGCATGACTAAAAAAGATGTTAACTTGATGTTTTCTAACCTCAGTAGAGGGTTGGCTTGAGTCTGCCTGATTCAGCTTCAGGCTGGTTGCTTCTTTTGCTGAATCCAAAACCAGAGGCCCTGGCAGATGCCAGGAACCAAACCCTGGTCATTCTGTGTCTGCTGCGAGCAGTGGTGGGGCCTCAGAAGCTGTGTTGAGGACCTTCTCATCCTGCAAGGGAGGAACAGGAGACAACTTTGTCCAAATCATAATGTCAGACCCAAACTTGGAGTTTGTTTCGTTTGGGTGTTTCTGCTGCCACCCTTCCATCAGAACAAGGGAAGTGGGGCGGGGCTTCTCCTGGAGCACACGTGCAGTGGTTGTGTTGGCTCTCTGGGGTACTTCAGCCCACCAGATCACCTTTGTGGCAGCAGTGAACCCTCACACCAGGCCTTGCTTGCCTTGGCCAAATGAGAGGGCTCCCAGAGTGGCCTCGGAAAGCCCCAGCTGTTTCTGCAGCCTGAGAAATGTGTGCCGATGAGCACTTGACCAAATTATTGTCCTTTGGCCAGGGGCTGTCATTCCAGCCTTTCTGCAGGCTTGCTCCATTCACCACGTTCTTGGCGCAATGGTAGCGGAGGTTGGAGGAGGAAGGAAAGGGATGCAGCAGCGAATCTCCTGGGATGTGTGGCAGGCCAAGGAAAACTTCACTTTTTTTTCCACGTGTAGTATTAAAGGTGGATCATTAATCCATTAGCCCTTGGCTGGCAGCTGTGGAGCTGTCACTTCCTTCCCTCATCTGTCAGATGAGAAGTTCGTGCGGAATTAAGCATGCATGGCTGAGAGGATTCCTTTGCTGGAGGTGGGGACTGGGCTGTTATCTTGGTGAACTGGAAAGTTAATTTTGACTCTGTCCTGAAATTTGATTTTCTTTTCCATTTGAAGGTGGGAGGGTTTGGGTTTACGTAGCTATTCTCATTTCATTTCATTTTGGGTGATGGCCAGTTGTTCCCAGCTGGGAACAAACCAAGGTTTTTCCAGGCAAACAGAAGAAGGACCATCAACTCAGACCTGCCCCACCTTCTACAATGCTCACTCTGTTTTCCTCTTGCTCTCCTTCTGGAGATTCCAAAAGTCTTTTCCATCTACACAAGCTCTGTCTGAGGGAAGCTCAAAATGAAGAATTGATGCACAAAAAGTTGAAGCTGCTGCAGATGCAAGGCCCAGTGTCCACGGAGTGGAGAAGACAACCACATTCCACAGTGTGGAATGGTGTGGTGATAAGGGGGTTCTACCAAAAAGAAGGCAAAGTACTTATTAAACCCAGTGGAAAATTTTATGGGGTATGGGACTGCTGAGTTTGGCCCCATAAATATTCGTACTGCTGGCTTTGTGGTTTAATCCATGGGTTGCCTTCAAATATTAGAACTGTCTTAAACAGGAGCTCCCTCTTTCCCTGCTCTGTTTGGTCTCTTCAGCTCCAGGGAACAGCTCTTGGCTTGCCTGAGCCTTCCTCCCCACTGCGGCATGGCACAACTCCCCTGTCAGCAGCACAGTGTTCTCACTGACTTTTATTATTCCATGGGCTAAATTACTGTGTGCTTTGATCTCCTGTTGGACTTGCTGCTTGGAAAGGGGGGGAAAAGTGGATTTTTAAATTTTTTTTTTCACTCATGCAGAAAGGTCAGGCTACTGAAAGGGATATAATGCCAGGGAGAGATTGTGTGGTTTTGGAAGTCTTTTGGTAGAGAAAATGCTGTAGATATGTAAGTCTCAAGGAGGGATTAACTACTGGATTTTATCTGACCCCATGTCACAGTACCACACGTCCCTGTGAGCTGGGTGCCGTGATGCTGATGTGGGTGCTGTCAGGGCTGAGCAGAGAAGACAAATAAGATTTGGAAAGAGTCAAGGCTCTTTGTGGATGGTAGAAGATGGACACCACTGTCACAGAATCCCAAAAGGGTTTGGGTTGGAAGAGGTCTTAAAGATCATCTTGTTCCACCCCTTGCCATGGGCAGGGACACCTTCCACTATCCCAGGTTGCTCTGAGCCCTGTCCAGCCTGGCCTTGGACACTTCCAGGGATGGGGCAGCCACATCATCTCTGGGCAACCTGTGCCAGGGCCTCTCACATTAAATAATTTTTTCCTGATATCCAATATAAACCTACTCTCTGTCAGTTTGAAACCATTCCCCTTGTCCTGTCACTCCAGGCCCCTGTGAAGAGTCTCTCTCCATCTTTCTTGTAGACTCCCTTCAGATGCTGGAAGGTTGCAGTTTGGTCACCCCAAAGCCTTCCCTTCTCTAGGCTGAGCAACCCTGACTCTCCCAGCCTTTCCTCCCAGCAGACCTGCTCCATCCCTCTGATCATCCTGGTGCCTCTTCTAGACTCACTCCTGCTGCTTCACATCCTTCCTGTGCTGGGCCCCAGGGCTGGGGCAGCTCTGCAGGTGGGGTCTCACCTGAGTGGGGAGGAGCGGCAGAATCCCCAGGTGAGATTCACCCTGCCCTTAGACTGAAACTTGTCCTATGGGATGTGCTGGGTTGCTTGTGGGGATATCCCAGCTGAAGGTCTGGCTTTGCTCTGGCTGAAGGCCTGGCTTTGCTCTGGCAGGTCCTTTTGAGCTCTGTCTTGTTTTTCTCCCACCTCCCCACCTGTATGTAGTGGCTGCTCATAACTTTTGGTTCCTGAGGTCCTCAACAGGCAGGTGCCACCTCTTCCTACTGCCATACCTGGTGGCACTGGTGGTGGCATAGATGCCATGGCTGTTGTACCAGTTCAAGAATGCAGTTGGGAAACACTTCACTGAGGTGACCCTTGGCAAAAAGGGTCACCAAAAGGGGCAACGCTGGGGATGGACACTGCTGTCTCCAGTACAGGGACCATCTCTGAGCCTGGGAGCCATTCCCTTGGCCAGCTGAGATAGTTTTTCACTGGAGAGACTGGCCAGAGCAGAATTGGTGCAGGAGGAAGGTTGGGAAAAGCACCTCACTTTCACACTTCCCTAATGTTCAAGGTGTTACATCCATATTGCCCTTGGGTGTTAACTTTTGTGAAACAACTGAGCTCCTGAGGTTGCGTAAAGCTGACAGTGCTTTTGGGGGAAGTTGTCTGAGCATGTGGAAGGAGGTAGTGTGCGTATGAGTAATGAGCTCTGGTCTTGGGACTGGTAAAATTCACACATTGTGGTACACATTGCCAAGGGCTCTGCTAGGCAGAGCTCCCCAAATGCAGTCCTTGCACTGCCACTGCAGTTCCAAAGCAGTCGTGATGGTGGGCAGTGCAACTGGGGGGCGTGTTGCTGAGGATGTTGGAAAAACGGCTTTGGGTTTGGCCAAGAGCTGCAACATGTCTTGGAGAAAGGAGAGGAAGGATAGACCCCAACGGATGTGTTTCTATGATCACGGCAACTTCCTCCAACCCCTGCCTGCTCCTCACCAGGCTAGGAAGGTTTGGGCCAGTGAAAATCACTCCAGTACTGCACATGACGTAATGACCCCTCCAGAGGCTCAGCACTACTCAACACTCTTTTAATCTCCTGGCGTCAGTACAGGAACAGAAAAGCTTGCAGAAAGCTTGTACATTAGCACATTGTAGAGCAGCTCCTCAAAAGCTGAAGTCCTAAAAACAGTTAAGCCTTCCTAGGCTGCTCCAAAGGAGACATTTTTAAGCCTCAAGTAGACTAATGGGTCAACACAGTAATGTGTCCCTCAGGAAACCTGTGGTGTCATGATACTGCTCTTTTGGAAGAGTGCACATCCTTTTCTTATTTTAAGCATCCCACCACCCTCATCAGTCATGTCAAGCTTAGCTTGACAGAGAAGAGGTAGTAACATAAAAGGAGAGGGCACCTCTTATCTGATTTGGATTCCCTCACTTTAGGTTGAATTCAGAGACTGTGACCAAACCCCATGACAGAACTCTATGAACTGTTTTAAAAACAAACCAGGCTTTGTATCTTGACTGTTCAAGAGTAGAAGCTAAAGCAATCTCTGGGCACTGCAGCTGCCGTTTGCAGGTCTGATCCCTGGAAGAACTAAATTTTCTTTATAAACCTGGATTTGTGTACCACATAAATGCCTTGTCCTGTTCATTCTACAGCCCTGCAAGCAGAACTCGCGGCCATATTCACCGGAGCTGTCTCCATGCAGAGTTCCACCTCACCAGGAAGGAGAGATCCTGCATGTAGAGACATGAGTTGCTATATGAGATGACGCCCGAGTAAGGCCAATTAGAGAACTGACTGAAGTTGCTCTTTCCATCAATCTCCAAGGAAGTGGCCAAGTTTTGGAGATGGAAGAGGGATTCTTGTGCCTGGAGAACCAAGAAGGCTATGAATATGTGCCCATTGTGTGGAGAAACACCTTTTCAGAGAATCCCTTAGTCTTGTCACATCTTAACTACTGGTTGATGTCTTGGATTTCTTTTCACATAGTTTGTTGTCTTTGTGTAGTTACTCAGCAGATTTTACTTCTTCAAACTCATGTGAGCAGTTCTCTACATGTTCAAGCACCTTTTAATGTAAGAGAACTGATCACAGCCTCAAGCACCAGATTTACCCTACCATGGTACCTTCCCACGCTCACGTTCTTGAAGATGGCTCAGTAGAAAACTGTTCCTCTTCACTCTTGACTTTTTATGCTCTTACTCTCTCTTGTGTTAGTGTCTGGTTCCTGTTCTCAGTGTTGCACTGCTGAAATGTCTGACAAGGAAATGAGACTGATGTTCATGTTAACTCTCCGACAGTGTAAAAAACCAGATGGGTTGAAATTCTGCCCCTGAGAGCAACTTCTGTCCCAGTTTAGTGCACCCTTATTCTGAGGAGAAAAACAGACAGTAATTACAAAAAGAAAGAAAGTGTTGTTTTCCTGGGCTTTGAAAGCTTTTGACCTTTGAGAAGAACGGTCTATTTATAACACCAGGACTGTGTATTTTTAAAAGCTTTGACACACACGTGTGCTAAGGAGTCAGAGATGTTCTTTGGCTCCAACTTATTTTTTGACCTCTGCTAGATTAGTAAAGATATAATTTGCAACATGACCTCAAGAATCAAAGTCTCTTTTTATTAAAAACTTCAGAAATAACCTCACTAGGGAGTTAGAACTGATGAATGCACAGATAGGAAATCCTCTACTGAAGCTCCTTTTGAGAATTAATACACAGAACAGATGAGGATGTGGGTGTATTTGGGACAAAACTCATTCATTAGGCTATACAGCTAGACAACTAAAAAGAAATGAGTTATTACTCATTTCTAAAAGATGCTTAAATAGTGTTAGTCCTTTGTCTAAATCAGAATTATTGAGAAGAGTGTTTCAGCACATGCTGAAGTGAATACTTGAGAATTTTCATGATTTTGTTTAATTTAGGTCCAAAAGTGCCTATTCCAGCCACCCAATTATATTTGCTCCCAGCATTGCCCAAAGAAATTTACCTCCTGGTTTTGGCATCTCCTACTGAAGCTTTAGCATATATATTAGAGAGACCCAGCCTTGGCTGCTGGAGATGGTGGTGTTGATCACTTTCCTGTTTTGGGCAGTTGGGGTCATACCACCCAAAAAAAACATTACTAAAAATAATTGTTTTGGTTTCTTTTCTCTTTCCTCCCACACTTGTTGCTCTGTGCTGGGAATTGTTTGGTGGCAAAGGGGAGTTGCTGATTCATTGCTTTTATTCCTGCAGCTGTACCTGATTTAATTAAGGTTCTAGTGCAGACAGCTAAGTGGACAAACCTCACAGTGGAGGAGGGAGAATATTTTGCTCAGTCCCACGGTTACCACAGGTCTGTTACCACTGATGGGTTTAGCTGGTCCCTCCTGAGCACGTGGCACTGTGGTTTGCTGCAAGAAACCTTCAGTGCCAAAGCAAAAGGACAGAGTGATGCTTGCAGGAATCCAGAGAGCATCTGCAAAACCTAACAAGTTTGTGACCATTCACTGGAATGAAAATAGTGAGTCACTGTGGTAAGTCAGCAAATACTTATTCCAGAGTCAAGTGCTTTTCCTTTGGAGCTTCTGAAGTCTTATAGGGAGCCAGGACTGAGACTTGCTGTACAAAGAACTGCTGTACAATGCTGTGCATGCCACATCTGTGGGTGTGTTCCAGGCCAGACTGGACAGGGCTTGGAGCAACCTGGTATAGTGGAAGGTGTCCCTGCCCACGGCTGGGGGCTGGAGCTGTATGAACTTTAAGGTTTGAAAGAAATGAAATGCAACGTTTGGAGCTCACCTGAGTAATTTATGAAGCTTTGGCCACCTTGTCTTTAGGTGAACAAGGAAACACAGAAAAAACTTTGAAAGGGTTATATTTTTACTTTTCACTTAAGCAATGCTGTCAAATTAAGCATTTCTTAGTGCCAGCCACTTTGAACTGGAAACAGTCTTCCACTGGACACCCAGGCCCTTTAAACAAGGGTGTGGGTTGGCCAGGACCCCATCCTAAATGAACAGTTTGCACTGTTGGAGGCAGGGCAGCTACCTGATGGTGATGGCTCCTGCTGAGCCCTTGAACGTGCCTGCCGTGCAGCTGTTTGCCTTAAAAAAAAAAAAAGAAAGAAAAACCTGGTGCTGGAATGATACTCTTCAACATGAGAACTTGGCAGTTGGGCATACCACCCATTTGGAGGGCTGGATGTGCAGCACTTGGAGTCCTCGGAAGTCGTGAAGGGCTGGGACTGAAGTGCTTCCCTGGCCCTGTGCTGATCCTCTCCTGGAGATGAGAGTTTCGCCGAAACTGAGAGGGGAGAGAGAGCGCGAGGTGCCTTGGCCACACCAGCTTTTCCTGGCGGGATGTGCTTTTAGACTAAACTACCGGAGGCACTGTGGAACAGCGAGGAATCCTGGCGAGGGAACCTGAGCTCTACAAACCGAGGGCACAGTGCAGAGCAGTTGCCAAGCGTGTAATCTCTCCTTATTATCTCCCTAATATGCAGCATCTGATTCACTGCCAGCTCTTACTTCCGCCCCTCTGTCTCACTACGCCCCCCCTTCCTGCTTGTGCAGAGATAAAATGTGTTGTTATAACTGTGAACGGGGCCCCTGGGACTGCTCCTGAAACCTTGGCAGTAAATCGCCCCTCATCTCTGCAGATTGCCTTTGACATCCTTGGAGTTTAAAACGTAAAATAAATAAATTATATTTTTCTTATATATAGATATATACACACACACACACATAAAATGGATAAAAATAATATAAATGTCACATTGCAAATCCAAACAAAAGTGTTCAATGTTTTATGTTGACCATATGGCTTAGTGACACTGCGTCAGGGTTTCCTGTGTGTGCTTTTTACTATTTCCTCTCCACACTTTCTGTAATCTCTCCAAGACCTCTGGAAGCTCACATAAATGGAGATTTATCTCCTGGGACAATGTCGGTTGGTCCCAATTTTTGTTTCTGTTGTGGTTCGTAGTGATAGAAATACTGAGTGGGTTTTTGGGGTGGGTTTTAAATTTATCTGTTTTTCTGCCTCCATCTGCAGACAGGTCTTCAAGGATGAGGCTGTGTGTGCACAGCCCTTCCTTACTTCCATAATCCTGGGGAAGTGCTTGAAGTGGTGACTTTTGGATCCGAGAGAGAGGTACCCAAAGGGAGCAGTGCTCGTGAAATGCTGCAGGGACCCTGCCTTGTCCCTGGACATTAGGGGTGTTCTGGGTGGAGCTGGAAAAGAGCCTTATTGCTGAGTGTAGGGCAGGAGGCTGGATGTAAAACTGCTGCCACGTTTCTGAACCAAAGTGGGAAAAGCAATGCTGTGGTCATGGACAAAGCTGGAATGCTCTGACCAGGGGAGAAATTCTGCAACTCACACCCTGGTAGGAGGAACAGCTTCACCTCCCCGTGCGGCAGCATTCAGCATCACTGTAGAAAGAGGCCAAGCCATGAGAGAACCAAGGGCATGACGAAGTGTCCCTGCCCTTTCCTTTACTCCACAGTGTCCTTTCTGCTGCAATGAGCCTCTAGAAACCACAGAACGTTGCAGAAACAGAAAATACAGAAGTATTGTTTCTACTACACCCCCAGTCCTGGTAGGTGGCAGCTGCTCTGCATTTCTACGAGGGGCAGACCAGCTTTAAGTGGTCCCTTTTGGCTTTGGTTTATAGCTCTGAGAATGCCTCACAGCATGCACTGCAGGGCCTGTCTCTACTCGATAACGGGGCCCTGTGAGAGAGTCATAAATCAAACCTGAAATCTGGCAGGTTTAATAATAAATCCCAAACTTGTGCCAGGTCTGTGAACTTTTCAGTGTAACTGAGGTGCTCTGAGAGTGAACCTGAGAAGTCTGGGGGTTGCAAGAGGAAAACAGGCAGAACTTGTCAGTTTTGACCCCAAATCAAGGAAAATGTTGTGGTTTTGGCTAAGTGGGGCTTTGTGGTTTTTGTTAACCTGAGGCTCAAAGCAAATGTGTGTTTGTGAAGGGGAGAGAGGGAAAAAGAGCGTGAATTAAAATGGGAATGCTTTTTTGTCATGTTTCTCACTGCTCTCACTTGGAAGAGGGTAATGCAAGGAAGTGGTGGTTTATCTCTGCATCAGGAGTGTAAATAATGCTATGGAAAGCCTATTTTGTTACTGTGAAGTTCACGTCCAGATTCCAAATCTCACACAGCCCAACGGCTGATCCTTTCTGGTTGCTTTTGCTTCCCTCCCCCAGGGTCCCTTTGCACCACACATCTGCAAAAGAGAAACAGTTGATTCCATGATGTGAGCTCAGATTGGGGTTAGTGAGGAGCAGGAGGGCTCCTTGATAGTTCTGGACTAATTTTGGGAAAAAGGCCACATTTCCTGCTTGGACAACACAACTTCGGTTTTGGGTGCAAAGTTCCCAAGGAAAATGCTGCTCCTGTGCTTTTTCCCTACCTCTAACAGCACTGCTGAACAAGGAGCTCCCATTGACGCCCCCAGATTCATCCTGTGAGCCTGGCAGAAGCCCCAGGTTACAAGTTGAGGGAAAAATGGCTCCTATGTTGTTTGATTTCTGATTTCTCAAAGCACAGCAATTGAGCCATAAAGTGGGATGTGGATTTTGCTGTCATGTCCATGGCAAGAAATGGGTTTAAGATCAAAAGCTTCTCCTTTGGAGACCCCAATGTTTCTATTGATTTTCAGCAAAGAACCAGAGTTGCTGTTGTCCCGTTTAGTTGTTCTGGTCCCTGAGTTACCCAGTTCTTACCCATGGGCTGTAGCTGGGCAATCACATGGACAGTGTATCTGACTGGTGTCTTGCTCCAGTGCTGCCTTGGAGAGAGATTCAGCATCAGACACTGCTTAAGTCCTATTGGAATTCAACTTTTTTTTTTTGAAGATGTGGGTTCCTGAGTGAGATTTCAATTCAGGCAGGTGCTCAGTGGTAGTTTCAAAATGCCAACGCTTTGTTTCACACCCTACCTGGAGGAAATCTCAGCAAGTTATAAGGTGCTTCTAATGAAAATCTCACCAGGCATCTCTGCCTGTATCTCTTACATCTTGCATGACTTTAAGAGTTATTAACTTTATTGTTTATTAGCTTTTTTTTATTGCTCTTGCTCACGGGACACAACTGTGTAAGTAAATGCAAAATACAGACGTGACCAAAATGTGCAGGGAAGTCCTTGGAATATGGGTCAGGGCAGAGGTGGCTAAAGGCTGAGGAGGAAACTTCCTGCTCCAGGGACAATAGCGTGATTGATGCACCCAGAGAGCTGATTTAATCCAGTTGAATTATTTCATCATGAGGCATAGAGCTGTGATAAAGAGGCTTCCTCCTCTCTGGATTGATGCAGGGAGGCAGCAGATAACAGGATTAATGATCTGAGCCTGAGGTTCAGGTTTCATTCCCAGTCACAGTATGAATCAGATGTGACCCTGCTGCCTTGGTTGCAGTTATTCCAGAAGGGCAAGGGTTTAATGAAAGGTGGAATTGAGCCTCCTGATCTCAAGGAGACTGGCTTTCTGGGCATGATTAATTTTTCCAAGTCAAACAGATCTTTTAGGCCAGTGAACAAGTCTTTGTTCAACACTGGCAAGGACGTGTTAGGAGGAGGAGACTTCTCTGTTCCCAGCTAGACCCGTTGGGGCCTGCTGGTCCCAAATTAGGATGCTGTTGTAGGTGACGAGAGGTTCATTTTGCCTGTGAGTTATATCCAATCTGCTGATGTTGGGCTGGGAGTCTTCATGAGGGTTGGAGCTGCACAATCTGCGCTGCATCCTTCATATTTGGGGTTTTGTTTTTTGCTCTGCTCATTTGTTGTTTTTTTTTTTTTTTTTTTAAAGTTGCAGAAACACTTGAAGCAGAGGCGAGAAAGAGGGGGAAAAATCTTCTATTTCAGTCTAATTAGTTTTCTGACTGAGTTGGCTGTAGGGCTGCATGAAGAGGTCTGGAGCAGGGATAGATGGGCAGGGGCACATAGTGTTGCAGGGACTGCTCCTTTTTGGCAGTGGATGTGTCAGTGCTGAACTGAAATGCCTGCTTAACTGTATCCAGTGAAGTCCTGCTGCACAGAGATGCTCCAGAGGGCTCCTGCAAACACACCTGGATTCCCTTTGCCCTCATCTCTCAGAGGTTTCTCCATCAAGGAGGACCCAAGTGGTGCAAACTAGCTGTTCCCAGAGCCTGGAAGGGAGCCATGGCTGGCAGGCTCAAGCCCTGAAGTATGTATGTGAAAGTAAATAGTGAACACCTCTGACATGCAGGACTGTTTGGAACCATGGCTCTGGCCTTAGCCTCCTCTCACGATGATCAGAAAGTGGTAGAAAATATTTACACTGACAGATTGTGAGCAGCTGTTTTAATGAAGCATTTATGTACTAGGCAAAATTTAAATTGCCCCGAAATGGGACACATGTGTTTTATAATTATACCATTATGAAGAAGTGGGGAGTAAGAGATTCTGCATCCAGAAGGCTAATCCTCCTACACTTATTTATTTTGATGAAGAGTTTATATACTGGAAAGAAATGGTGTAGAAAGTAAGTGTAGGGCTTTCCAGAATGCAACCATGCTTCAGAACTGCAGCAGAGGAGAGTTAACCTCTCTGGATCCAGCACATTTACCCTAGATTCTGCACGTCAGTCCATTTAAAAGTGATTCCACCCCACCTGAGCAAGAAAACCCCAATCAGGTATGGACCCCTTTTGGCAGGAATATGTAATTTAGAAGATGAATTTGTTTTTGCTTTGGATCCAAACCCAAGCTTTGAAATACCTGCAGTTCTCTGCTTCCCTAACAGATGATTAAAGATAAGGAGTCTGACTCCTGAAGTCCTGTCATGTGTCAAATCCCAAAGTGCATTTCTTAGGAAGAATGGTCAATTGTTTGATGCTGGTGCAAGTCTGCTAGAGAACAAACTGAAGAAAGGTTTTGGGGTTAGTATCTTCTTTATCTGCTTGTCAGCTCTGCGGCAGGTAGGAATGCAAAATACCACTTTGGAAAGATTTCCTTTTACCAACTATCTTCTCCACATTTTAGGAGTCTTTAGTTCATGGAAATGCTGGGGGGGAGCACGTGTGTGCAGAAGTGACATGTGCTCACTCTGCCAATTAAAACTGGAGGTCCTGCCTAGAAAGTTTTTGAGAGTTAAACTTTCTTATTCAAATAGCGTGTGGCCCTGCTGGTCTGGGGAGGTTGTCATGGTTATCCCACATCAGCTGATGTCATCTCCTTTTCTGTAGAAATAAGTGCTTTTCAGCTGACCAGTTCAGGGTAAAGCTGTTTAAAATGCTAAGGCAGCCAGAGCAGCTCGCTGGGGTCTCTGCTATCACGGAACATAAAAAAGCTGTGAATCAGACGGCACTGCTAAACTGGGGAGGAATTGATGGGGAAACGAGTATGGACATGCTTGGATGGGGTAGCCCCAAAGGTATTGTGGGTACACAATGGTGGCACTGAGGAGAACGGCCGAGATTGGGATCACTGGGGGAGCTCATTGAAGCAGCTGAATAGACAGAAGGAGAAAGGCAGTCAGGAACATACAAAAGCAGAGAAAAATGTTGTTTGCCTTGTGACTTGGGGATTTTAAACCAGGATAAGGGTGCTGAGTGATAAATGGCTTTGGGATGTTAAATGTCAGGTCTGAGGGGCTGGCATGTGTATGTCCAGCGTTTGAGCGTTGCATGAATGGCACCATTTTTCTGGGGAGGAAGAGCTCTTTGCAGAGCACAGAACCTGACATCCTCTTTCTGTCTAGCAGTGGCAGCTGAGCACGCAGCTCCCCGTGCAGCAGCGGTGCTTGCTGATGTGCAAAGGATGTGGAGCCCAAAGTTCATGGTAAAATTCAGGAAAAGACACAAGCAAGGAGTTTTAAAAACTTGCCTTTGGGGAGAGGGTGAAAGTGGTAAGTGCTGAAGGGGTGTTTTGGTGCAACTTCATGCACATTTGTGATAAGGGCTTTTTGCAGCCCTGGGTGTGGTTCCTCATGAGCTGAGAGCTCGTCTTCCACCTGGGAATGGCTGGGCTGTTCTTGCTGTTCAGATTCATGGAAGAAGCCAGTCTCATTGTATTCAATTTAAAGTTGGACTTGATGGCCTTAAGGGTCTTTTCCAACCTATGTTTCTATGAAATAGTTGAAGATGCTCCATCAAAAGAGCATGTGTTAGGGTGTTCTTGCATCTCTGTGCATCTGCTTCCGAGGCAGGAGAAGACCTCGGACAAACCATAGCAAAAAGCAGATCTAATGGTTTTTAGGTTTTCTCTAGTACTCAGCTGTAGGTATGGAAATGTGTTCAGTTCAGAGCTGGAGCAGTGCAGCTGGGAGCTCTCTGAGGTCCGGGGAGGGTTGAGGAGACTTAGATGCTATTTGGGGTGTCTGGAGACTACAGAACTGTTGGAGTCTGAATTTCCTCCTGGTGCCTATTCCTTTATCAAACATGACTGAAATGTACCGTGAAGTTCAAGAGTTCCAGGGTAAGAGTAATGAGAGGAAGGGACAAAAAAACAGACAGTGCTGCTGCATATGACTCATTTTCTTTGGAATCTTGGCTGTAGAAATAACAACCCTACTCATCGTTTTACAAATGCTTTTACAAACACTTAAACATGGGATGTTACTGTTAAGTGTTGACCAAAATGCTCTGAGCATGAAAGCTTCATTAATCTGGATGAAAACATGTAAAATGATAAGATAATCTGTGCTTCCAGCCACAGCACTGTAAACCAATCTCTTGGTTTCACACCACTGTAAACAGGAGAAAAATATGCTTTTATCTTTTTTTTTT
>VYXC01000975.1:316420-348311 GCA_013397175.1 Platysteira castanea
TTTTTTTTTTTTTTTCTGCTATGGCTGAAGATCTATGTCCAAACTCACTCTTCAGGGCTGGAAGATATTTTTTCTGTCAAGTTAAAAAAATGGAGATCCAGTCCCTGGAGGAAACCTGATCAGAGACACGCTGGCTTCCACACACACTCCAGACCTATTGATCTCCCCTGTCCCCTCTGCCCTCTCCGTCTATAGGTTATGGAAACAATGTCTGTCAGCAGCAGCTCTGCTTTCTGTGCTGGTTATTAACTTTCTGGCAGAAGGGAGTCTGCTCTCCCTTTATGGGGTCCCAAGACCCACAACGAACTTAACAACCCAAAGGGAATATCTCTAGGAACTACCCATTTTACATGAATCTCAGTGTTTCCTTAAAAAAGAATAAAGTCTCAGGACTCTTTAGTTGTACAAGGGTTGAACAAATCTAATGAGAGATGCACAGAATGTCTATTTAAGCCTCATGGTTGGGCATGTATCTAATATGTTTTCTTGCTCAGAGTGCAACCTGTTGCCTGCCACCCTTTGTTTTATGACTTTGCAAAAGAGAAAAGAATCATAATTTCAGCTACTGGGCAGGCAAATATTGAGAAAACTTTAACCTACTGGGACAAATTCTGGGGGAAACAAATTCCAGTGACTTTCTTTGTCCCCAAAGTTAAAGTTTGCTTCTGTGCCACTTCAAGGCGTTTTCTCCAAAATCCAAACCCTGTGCCAGTGGAGTGAGGAGGAAATCACAGCAGCTCCCTTTGTAGTCCTTCAAATTCCTGTAGGGGAGATGGGGACATTGTCCGGGGGATTTTAGACCAAACTTTCAATCTCTGTGCCCCAAATATAAACTATTAGTCGTGTTTGCTCTGACTTCTGGCATTGAACTGGGCTGTGTCCAAAGCTCTGACAGGGCCCCTCCAGCACTTCAATCCACTCACACTTGTGCCTCAAAATAGAACGTTACAGTTTTGTTTATTTGCAGGCAGCTCATCCTGCCCCTTCAATTCATAGGCTTCTGCTATGTATTAATAACTTGCTCTTGATCTTAGAATAGTCACGGTGCTGGTGTATCTTCAGAGAGTTCGAGGGTCTTATTTTGGGAAGGCAGTTGTGAGTCCTATAAAGCAATATATCATAAAACTGAGCTGAATCTAGGGCAGCCCTTGGAGAAACTCAGCAGAGCTTTTGAGATGTGTAACACGCTGTTAAACTCCACTCTCTACACCACCAAGATGCTTCAGAAAAATGCTCACTCATTGTTTCCAGATTCTTTGCTTCATCTGAATCCTTTGTCTTCTGAACACAGCATGTTTGCAGAGCTGATGTCCCTGGGCATTTATTTGCCTTGCCAGAGTCCAGCAGCCAGTGCAGCAGTTGCTGGGATCAAGCTGGTCTCTGCTGTCATCCTTGTTCTTGAGTTGCTTCCCCACATGTTCTTATGTAGGGCATTTCAACGAGAAATCATTCTAGTGCTTAAAGGGAGCTTGTGAAAAGGGGGAGAGAGACTTTTTACATGGACAGATAAGAAAGGACAACAGGGAAATGGTTTTAAATGAGAAGATGAGAGATTTAGCTTAGACATTAGGAAGAAATCCTTCCCTGTGACAGTGGTGAGGCCTGGTACAGGCAGCTGTGGCTGCCCCATCCCTGGAAGTGTTCAAGGCCGGGTTGGATGGGGCTGGGAGCACCCTGGGATAGTGGAAGGTGTCCCTGCCCATGGCAGAGAGTGGAACAGCTTTAAGGTCCCTTCCAACCCAAACCATTTCATGATTCTATGAAGTCAGCAGAAAGAACCCCCACGTTTATGTGGGTCTGTGGTAGCATTTGAGCAGTGCTTCCTGGCAGCAGAGGCACTGGGATGGGGATGTAGCGAGGCTGAAGAAGGCTTTGCTGAAAGCTGTGAGCCGTGATTCCACTGCTATACTTAGGTTCAAGTTTGAATTTCCTGCAGATTCCCTGGCTGATGCCTCAAAGGCTGCAAGTCGTCAGAGCAAATCTAAAAGCAGTTTGGTGCAGGCCATTTGGTTTCAAGCAGAAACCAGGTGCAACTGTAAGCTGTTGACCAAACTTTTCTGGTTTTTGATCTCACCCAAACAAGCAGAAACTGAGAGAATGTCAGTGTGAAACTCTGTGAGCCTAAACCTGAGCACAGCCTGTGTCTTCCTTGCCTTTGACTTCTGACAATAACACTGGCATCTCTCCATGGTAAATCATGTGGTGTCTTCACGTTGTGACTGGGGATTCAGCTGGATCACCAAATTTTAGATAACATTAAATGGAGATTGGACCGGGGGCTTTGGAAAGGTAAAAGATTCTCTGTACCTGTATTGAGACCCTTAAAGTCTGGCTCCTCCTGCCAAAAAATGGGTGTAATATATTACTTTATCTGGCTCTCCATCTGGAAGACTGCTTTTGGCTATCTTTCCTTTGCTGCCCCTTCAGATGGAATATATGATATCCTCCCCACTCATTGCACATGAGAAATTCCTCCTAGCATTCCTGCTTTCATTTGTCTGAAATATTCCAATTATATACCATCAGTGATTTGGCAAAGCATGGCTTTTGGAAGCTCTACTCCCTCTGCCTAGTCTCCTCTTTACAGTGTTTCCTAATTGGTGTGAAATCTCCCTCCTTGCCCTGCAGCCTGTGTCAAAGCTGCTTTTCTATAAATTGCTGTGTGTGTCCCTGGAGCTTGTTAGGCCACAGAGGCTGGGCTGTGTTCAGCCCTTGGGAGCTCCCTTGGGCTTGCAAAGCATCTCCTGTTTCAGCATCTGCCCTTCCTGTAGGGGCTCACATGAATGTTCTCCTGACTTGCTGCCTTGCACAGCTGAGGATTCATTAGCCTGCTTTTGGTGTCTATTGCTACATCTTGGTTCTTGTACCTGCTGAAGAAATGAAGTCTGCTCTATCTGTTAATCTGTCCCATCCCTCCCGAGTGCAAGTAAGTTCAGGCACTGAAGGTAGTTCTGTCCTTTCCTGTGTGGATGTTCTTGGACTCTTTTCTCTTGCTAATCATGGAGATTCTTTTTGGGATTCTTTTGATTTCCTATTTACACTCTTTGCTAGACCTATAGAGCAAATGATTTACTCACAGTGAAACTGATTTTGTTTTCTATTTTTTTTTTCAATGGATGTGAGCCAAGATCCCATGCATGGTTTGGCTGGCTAATTTCACTGATTTCACCCTGATGACATGGTCATGCGTGCCTCTGCAATTGGAATCAGAGAGGGGTGCTGAGATGTCACCCAGGACTGCCCCTTGCAGAGGTGTGCTGTCCCTGCTCTGCCACTGCCCAGCTGTGTGACCTTGGGCAAATCACAGGGCTGAATGGGGAATACTGGAAGTCATTCTTTTCCTCCAGAAAATTTTGCCCACAAAGTTTCAGACATCAAAGATGAGGCCTTGAGGCATGACTGTAATCTCAGTAAATAAACAACCACAGAAATAATTTGGGTGTAGTGTGCTGTTGTGGAGCAGTTGCAGTGTGTTTGTGCTGTCAGTGAAGGCGAAAATAAATGAAAGTGGGGTTTTTTTTGTTTTTGTTTTTTTGCTTTCTGTTTTGTTCTTGTTTAAATGGTTGGCTCCCCCAAGCCTCTGAGTGAGGCAGTGCACGGTCCCACAGCCATCCGACTCCTACATTGACTGGCTGGACACTGTTGAGGAAGAGGAAAGAAATCTCTTGTCAGCAAGTGAGGAGTAACCTATACTCAGGGGAAAGTTCTTCCTTAATCCCTAAAAGGTTGGTTTATGGCTTGAAGGCTGCAGGCTTTGTAACCCCAACAAACGTAAGCCTGCCTGATGTAACATTAGGTGCTGTTGTCTTGACAAATTAAAAAAATCCTTCTCTGATTTCTGATAAGCAAAGAAACTTGAGCAAACCATGCGCCAGTGAGTAATCCAGATTGTCTGGTTGTTGTGCAAGGTCTGTGTAAGGAGATGCTGTGGCAGCAAGCAGGACTGTGTGGATCCTGAGTGGTGTTCAGGACTTGTTTGCTGACAGAAGAGAAGATCTGATGAGATAGGTGAGTATTGCAACAGCGTGTGGCACAAGAGCTGTTGGTCCACACAAACAACACTCCTACAATGGGTGTTTTGGAGAGATGTGGGGATTTTCAGAGCTGCTACAGGTGTTTTCTGAAAATGGCTTTAGAGAAGCAGGGTCTTTTTCCTCCTGAGAGCTGAATGTGTTTGCAGAGCATCCAGGCCAGGGCAGGTTGGGCTGGGCTGGGGCTCAGGGCAAGAAAAGCAAGAATTTAGTCCTGACAGAGCTGGGGCAGAGTTTGGTTAAGCATGACTCATCAGGCACAAAGTACACTGGAGATCAGAAAAACCTCACAAGACAGGTGCTCTGTAATTAATATTCTTCCAAGTCTCACCTGTTATCGAGCCAGGTGGTGCCTTGGAAGTGCCTGTACCAGACTGCCACCTCAGGCATGTGCTCTGCCGCGTGCCACTTGAGGAGCATCCCTGGCATCTGATTCATGGGCAGCATTGGGCCCCTGGTGCCTGTCAGCTGCAGTTCACCTGCTATTTGTGCAAAGAGAGGAGCAAGGGACAGCCAGGGCCTCCTCCCTTCCTACTCAAACAAGCCCAACACACCTTTCTGCCACCACCTTCCAAGCGAGCTGGTGCCAGCCCCGTCTCATAAGCCTTCACGGAACATGGTCACAAAGGAACTTCTTGGAGGAACAAGTGCAGCGCTGAGCAGGAGGTGTTTGCTTGGCAACACCCTACATAAAACCCAGACATGAATTCTGCCCTTGTCTTCTGCTGTAGGGATTTATCAGCTGCCTTTTCAGTGTCAAATATTTAAGGGAGAATCCTTGCTGTTCCCCCCTGTTTTGGCCAAGACTGAGCTCAATTGCAGGTAGAAAAAAGCCCATTAAAAAAAGGGACAATTTTGGGCTGAATCTGGAGTTTGACATGCATGCTTGACACATTCATCCTTTTATTTATAATGTGCATCCTTTGAGCAGGAGGAGAATTGAAATTGAACAGGGTCACTGTGGGTATTAGGCTCCAGTGCAGAAGGAGAAGGGAAGGACATAATTTTTGGCTTGGAGGAGTTGGTTGCATGGCTGGTTTAACAGCCTTCTATAACCTGCAGAGCAAATGTATTTGCTTTGGCTCCTGAACAACCTAAACACTTGGAGAGCTTTGGCTGTGCTGCGCACAGTGGGTTTATCCACATCTGTGTCAGAGCTGTGTCAGAGTCACAGCCAGTGGCTCCTCCAGCACAATCTGATCCTTGTCTGTTGGAACAGCCAGGCAGATCCACCTAGGTGCACAGGGCCCAACGATGCTGCACATCCCTGCAGCTCCATAGCCACGATTCATCCTGACTTACACACACCTCACCCTCCCTCTCTGCTGTAACTGCTCTTGGATACACCTAGAAGGGATCGAGACAGGACTGGGATGCTCTGGTCCAAAACTCTGGAGACACTGCTGGTATGTTGGTACTCGATATCCAGCTCTGGAGCCCCTCTGAAGCTGAGGTTTGGCAGCTGGCGTGCACAGCAGCTCCTGCTCTGGACAGTGTTGAGCTGGGTTGGGAAGGAGCTGCTTGGTAAATAAGCAGCTCCCATCCTGCCCTGAATGGGAGGCTGGGGCTGGCCAGTGAACCCCTCCCACGCCCACTGGGAACACCTCCAACCCATGGCATGCTAGTAAAGCTATACCGTCCTGTGGAGAGTGTTGTTTCTTCGCTCTTTTCTTTCCTCTTAAACAAATCCATGTGCCACCACTTCCTTTCCACTTTGTTTTCCTGAGTGTGCTGGAATATGGGTACCAAAGGCGTGAGGCTTCGGGAGCAGCCATCAGCATTCTGGGCTCCCTGCCTGCAGCCAAGGATGAAAGCAAAATGAAGAGTAGAGTTTGTCCAGTGATGCTTCATGTTGGGTTTGTGTGCAGCTTTCCAAGACAAACACAAGGCTGCCTCCCTGCTAGCCCTTCTCCCTCCAGATTCCCAGAGCATGACTCGGAGAGGGGTAGCGGATACCAAAGGAAAGTGCCAAATTCATTATTTGACTTTGTCAGCTCGGTAAAATGGTCTGATGTTGGTAGGAGGTTATGTTTTCATAGAGAAAGCCTTGAAGAAAATAAAACAAAACCAACTCCCCCTCCCATCCCAGGGCCTCCTGTCCCGGGTTTCAGGTTGGGGCCAAGGCTGCTGACTCATTGAATGTGCAGGTGCTGGAGCCTTCCCGTGGGGAGCACCAGCTCACCACCTGCCCTCTGGGACAGTTTTTAGGCTTTTTTTAAAGCTTTTGCCCTGATTTTCACAGCAGACCAGATCCTGGATCACCTTATTCTTCTGGGTGCAGGTCCACCAGTTTGCAGAGCATTGCTTTGCATCAGCCGCACGCGTCTGCTCCAGCACATAATTTGGCCCCGTGCCTCTCTCCTTTCCTTTTTCTGTACCACAGGAAGCAGCATTTTTAAAATCCCTAATGATCCTGTCAGCTTTTATACATTTCCTGTCTTGCTTTTTAAATGAAAGAGGAAAACACAGCACTTTTGACCTGAATTACTTTGGATTGTGTTAGCTGGATGTGGTGTTAGTCACTAGTCTGCTTTTCCTCCATCATCTGTGATGCCAGGGTGGCTGTGTCTGCTTCCATGTCCTTATCAAAATCCCAGCAACTTCAACATTTCCACAACAACCTTTCTTCCCTCTTCTGACTCAGGGGAAATCTGAGTGACAAAATTGCTTTACCTTTTGGAATCATAGAGAAAACCTGGAAAATGTGCATCTTTTCCCCTCTATAGACTAAGTATCAGTGGGCAAATAAATAGTAATAATGTTCTGTTACTAAAGATGAAAGACCCTTCATTTTTAAGCTGAGCTAGATTGGGGCTTTTGTAAATGTCTTATTTGAGGCCACAGGGCTGACCTACCCCATGCACATTCTGAATTACCTCTTTGCAGGAGACTATCTGGTTTGACACATGCATTCTTGAGGTCATAAATAGATTTATTGGAGGAGGTAAGAAGTCCTGAGAGTACTAAACACATACCTGACAGTAGTTTTGAACCCTACATTAGTGGTGTCTCTATTTTCTGTGGTGCAGTTAACAAAGAGCAATCCAGCCTCAGTTTTCCTCTGCTAACAGCCAAAGATTTCAGGGGTTTTCACAGGCAGCCCTCACCCACAAATTAAATGGAACTATAGCTGTGCAAAACTCCTCAAAGCCAAGGGCGGTAGAGGTTTGCCATTCTTGATGGATGCTGTTGTGTTCCAGCAATCCATGCTCATCCAAGGGACTGTGTCCCACCAGTGCTCATGATGCCTCAGGATGCTGATTCCTGCGGCACCTTGTAGGGCAGGAACGGGGCAGGACAGGGGTTTTCTCCTTGGGGTGTATAAGAACAGCAAATTTTGGACCACTTCATGACTAAAGATGGGGAAGACTGGCTCTTGTATCCTCGTTACCTTGAACCTTCTCAATGTTATTTCCTGAACTGGTGGAAAACTCAAAACGCCAGACCAGACATTAACTGCCGAGTTGAAAGATATGTTATTCCTTTCCCTGTCTTTGCTGCCTTGTTTTTTCCTTCAGAAGTTCTCTTGGAATACCATTCCTACCCATAACATAGTGAAACATGGGGGCCAAGTGCCTGGAAACTGTATCAGGACAGCTTCTAAGCTGACTTGCACGCAGCATTGGAAATAAAAGTAATTCCTGTAGTCACTGGAGCTTAACCAGACTGAAAACGAGACTAAGTAAGCAGAAAAATCCTGTCCTGACTGCTATAAAGAGGCTTTACTCTACAGCAGTTATGAAAGGGCAATGTTATAACCAGGTGTCTTGAGCAAGGAATAAAGTGGTTGAAGTGGTACATAAAAAATTTCAAGCTTGCTTTCTTCATCTAAAATAGGGAACAAATGGCCAAGGACATCACCGTTTAAACAGGCTGTTAAATCAGCTTTGGGGGGAGCTGTATGCAGTTTTGGAAGGGGAAGAAATCAGGAGGACCAGCTGTGAGCTGGACAGTTTGCAGCTGAGATGAGGTAATATGGTCAAATATGTGCCTCTGCAAGTGAGGTTAGTTATTTATTCCCTTCAAAGACTTTCCTATGTCTGGACGGTCTGAAAATTATTTTTACAGTTAATATCAGCCTGGCCCAGGCCAGACTTGTTCTGTTGGTACTGCTGAAGCAGCAGAGGAGCAGCCAGATCTGCAGCCCAGCTCGGGCATCCTTTGATCAGGGTCTGTAGGATCCCCAGTGACCCAGAGGAAGCCGTGAGTGCAGATTATCCTTATCAGGCACTTGAGCGAGGTCACATGAAGTCAGTCAGAAAGCAGCTGGGCTGATCCTGCTGTGTTTGACTCTATCAGTGGCCAAGAATGGGAAGACTTGGGGAGCTGTGTTGAGGTTACCAGGGAAGGGAATCCCCAGGCTGCCTTGTCCCACAGCTTGGTGCAGCCTCCCTAGGAATCACGCTATGCATGCACAGTCTGCTCTTTCTGTTGGTGTCCTCAGGTGCAGTTTTTTGTCTTCAGGACCAAGTGGAAGAACACCTTGATGCTTGTCCAGCCTGCTCAGCTCCACTGACCTGGCTTTTGGGCATCTGGAGCCCCCACGGTGCCCCAGCACAGGAAGCTGAGGAGCTCCTGGGGTTGCTGTGGTGTGAGTTGGAGCAGGGGATGGCCCTGTCCCAGATGATAGAGAGTAGTGGCACCCGACTTCTTTAAATCCAGCACCAGTCTCTGGCACAGCACAGAGCCCTGAGACCCCAAACCTTGCTTGTTGACCCCAACCCTTGCTGTGTTGCCCCCAGTGCGCTGGTGGGAGGCAGGCTGTGTGTGAACTGAGCCCAGTCACCTGGTCCCTGTTGCCAGCACAGGCTGTAGTAACCACGCCTGTGCACCAGCTATAAAATCACTTTAAGTGCTGCCCTGAAAGGGGTTTGACACCCATGAGTGGTGAGGAAAGCCCCAGTGCTGTGTTTTTGTGGTGGATAACAGCTCTGGTGCCATGGTCTGTGCTGTTCGCCACCCCCTGGTCCGGCTGTGTCACCCCTTTCAAGGAGTTTCACCGCTCTTGCTGGAGCTGGGCTCCTGCCATCCATTGTGTCTGCTCCAGAGATAAGGGTGTAAAAGTGCAGGAGATGGGCCTGCCTCCATCCCCAGTGAAGGGCTAGAGCAAAGACAATGTCTGTGGTCATCGTGCCCATCGTCTGCGCCCAGTGGAGATCAGCTAATCTGAGTTTAAGCTTGGGTTTTACACTGTGGAAAGTGAAAGATGGAGAAGATTGTTCTCCAGTTGCAGCATGTGCTCTCTGGTGTTGGGAAATGTTCTCAGTACCCTGTAAGGAGCCTTTCAGCAAATTTCAGACTCGGGCAAGATGAAGGGAGACTTCCGAGAAGCTTGGCCAAAAAGGGGAGGGCAAAAAAAAAAGCCAAAAAGAAATATTTGCTTTGAGGTTCTGCTTTGAGAGACTTGGGGTTATCTGGGTTTGCAACATTTAAATTAAGGGAGGAGTCAGAGAAATAAACGACATCACCCGGACATTTTGATGCAAGGCGGTTTTTTAACACACACAGATCACTCCCAACTTCGGGAGATTTACCCACACTGAGCTTAGAGGCTGGAATTGGAAAAAAACATTGGAGTGCTTAGGTTTCTTACCAGCAGGTTTGGTTTGCCACCCCCAATCTTACACAACCCAGTCTCTCCAGTGCCTCTGCTGAGCTTTCCATCACATGCTCCCCTCCTCCTGCTGTGCCTGATGCTTGTGTTATTCAATTTTGGGACCTCAAGAACACAGGGATCTATAATTCAATCCCATTTCCAGTTCTTACTGGGCTCTTCAGGACCTTTTCCTTCGAGGGCTCCTTGCGTGGGAGTCTCAGACAGGTTGCTGCCTGTTTGTGGCACTGCTGGCTGCTGTGTCCCCTGCTAGCCCTGCCCCTTGTCACCAGCACGCTGGCATTCAGTTTTGGGCTGCCTGGAACAACACATCAATGCCCTGGAAAGCAGTGGGAAAACAGCAAAGAACATGTTGGAACTTTATTTTTCTTTCTTGTTTTGACAACCTCTGGCAAGAATCTAGATGAAAACAGAGGGGCTGCAGGAATGATTGAGAAGGGATTTTTCTGTGTGGTGTTTTTTTTTTTTTTTTAAGATAGGATTTGCCAGGAAAGCCACCCACCTGTTCAGACAAGGCCTCAATTGTGGTAGATGGTGGTGAACAACTGAGTGCCTGTGTTCCCCTCCAAGAGCCACAATTCCTGGGTTATTTTTAGCAGATTTGCGCACCTCTGTTTATTTGCTCTCCCTGGTGCACATTCCTCAGTCCCTGCGACTTCCTCCATAATGTGGCCAAAGGTGGAGGCAGAGGAGCTTTCCGTGAGCAAATGCCATTCTGATGGGAAAGGATGGGTACACTGAGTTTTATCCCAGCCCTCATTCAGTATAAACCACAGCTGTGGGCTTCACCTCTAGGGGTCCCTGAGTCCTGTCCTGTCACAGTGCAAATGCCCTGCCACCTCTCCTGTGCCTCTCTGGATGTTTTTGGAGCTTACAGAAACTGCGTCTTCATCTGCTTTTCATTTCCTTGGATGCTGCTGGGCTATCTGCTTGTTTTGTCCTTCATGGCAAGTTGCTGCTCCACAAAATCTTTCAAGACAAGGGAGGTGTTTAGTCTGCTGTGGGTTTTTTCTGTGCTCATAAAATAAGGGAGACAGTAAGAGTCTGGGAGTGGAGAGAAGGGATTTATCACTGGAGAAAATCGGACTGACCTGGAGGAATCTCATTAGATGTGGATGAGTCCTTAAGTGGTAAAAATAATCAGTCATCTGCCTAAAACAAAATGCTCGTGGCCTTGAGCGATGCTGTCAGAGCAATCAGTGTGGTCTCCTCACCACAGTCCCCGAGAGCCTCATTGGTGCTGCTGTGCATCTTCTCAGCGTGCCAGTGAAACAGGAAAGGAGTGTCTTATCCTTGGCATTGGAAGGAGCTGAGCAGGGAGGAATTGCTGTCTGTCTGCCCTGTGGGACATGTCAGGTTCCCAAAGCCACCCTGATCCAACAGTTTTGGCTTGGCCTCTGTGAGCTGCCCAAGGTCATGCAGGAAAGTCCATCTCAAAATGTAGACTTTCAGTGCAGGAATACTGAATTCCTTCTGTTTCCTTCCCTTTACTGCTGCTACTGTTGCCTTGCTCCCTGGTTGGGTTCCTGCTCTTTTTCTTTGTGCATTACTCGTTTGCACAGGTAGGAAGGCTGTTGGACAATTCTATTTCCTTTCATTCCGTATTTTCTCTCAGGTTTGTGTTAACCCTTGATCTGGTACGTTTTCAGTGTGAGCCTGAGCTCCTTCCATCAAGATCTTTGTCTGCTGCAGTGTGGTTACTTGGGGAGGTTTAGCAGTTTGAGGATCAGGTTTGAAATACTCAGACTCTTGAGTGACAGCGAAAGTGGCTCAGCTCTTCCCTGTTTGCATCAGAGGCAGCTGCACTCAGTTACAGGGACACAGCAGCTGACCTGGGTCAGGTATGACCAAACCAATGTGATTTTTCTTAGGAATTTCCTTGCTGGCCTTGGGAGACCTGTAATCATCCTGCTGTTGTCACAGCCACTCCTCAGGAGATGTGTCCACTGGCCTCCCTGCAGCTGATGTTGGCTGATGCAAAGGAGGATCTTGGAAACCAGTGGTCTGGGCACCTCCATTCACCTCTGTGACCCTGCAGACTTCTGCCTCAACACTCTGAGCTGAAATTTCCCATCTCACTCACTGCTGTGCCCTCCAGCTGTCCCTGTGCCTGGCAGTTGGGTTAGAGCTGTGTAAAAGGGAATTTTTTACCCATTAACTTTTGTGATGGACAAGCCCCAAAGTTCTTTGGGTTGCAGTTAGGATATAGACTAGCTGCCTAGGCCCAGCTTTGTTTGCAGGAAGGTTTTAGGATCACAGGGATGTTTTTATTGGGAAGGTAGTGCAGCTACACTGGATGTAACATACATCTTGTGTGAGGGAATACATGGGGAAGAGAGCCAGGTCCTGGTAGAGCACCTCACTTGTTTCTTGTCCTCCTCTCAAGGCAAGAGCACCTTTTTCTGGGCTGGATGAGTCCTCAGTGGACTTTGCATGTGGATGGAGACATCTGGTTGTGCTGCAGTTGGAGACTGTTTTCTGTTTTCATAAAGAAGTGATGGCCTCTCACATCTATCCCAACAGCTGGGTGGTGATTACTCGGTGATCCAAGGCACAGACTGAGTATCTAAACATGAAATGATGTCAGTGATCCTGATGATGCTGGGATTAGCCGTGTCTCTCCCTTCCTGCCACCTACCACTCCTTGCAGCAGTGGGGCTAGAAACAATAGGAGAAAATTCCCCACCCTGCTTTAATGTGGCTTGGCCATGAAACTATGTACACTCTAACCAGTTTGCTGCATGTTAAACAAACAGAGAGACTCCTCATTGTAGTGAAAGCATAATAAACAAATTAATTAATAACATTGTTTATAATGTGCTTATTTGCTGATTTGGAGGTCAAGCATGTTTGACATTCCCACTGCTGGAAGGGGGGGCTGGCTTAGCAAGGACCTCTGCTTTACACTGGATGCTTCTTATTTTTTGCAAACCACATCTACATGTTCCTGAGAAATGTTTATGGTTTGGAGGTCGCTGACATAGTTTTAAACATCTGCTCAGCTCAGAAATGGAGAAATTGTAATTGTTTTTGCTATGGCCCTCCTAAGTGTCAGTCTCTTTCAGGCGCAGTGATTCATGTGTTGCTCTCCTGCTTACTTCAAACGTGCAAACAGTGAGCACTCCAGAGCCAGTGAAAGCAAACAGCTCAGCACCTGCCACTTGCACATTGTCCTGGGGCCTCAGACAAGGCTCTTGAAATTACATTTTCATGTGTGTGTGGGATGCCAGGTCTTGATGGTGCAGGGCAAGGGGGTTTTGCCTTCAGCCTCCAGTGCCAATCAAGCAAGGCAGATCTGCTGAACCCCGTACCTGCTGCGGAAGGACCAGCTGGGAGGCCAGGGAGGTCACCTGGCAGACACTGTTTATGCTGGCCTTTGGTCCTGTGGAGGCCTTCCACTGCTTTAACACAACAGAGACACCTTTTGATAGCTGAGTGTGGAAGAGCCCAGGTCTGTGCCTGTGGTTTGGCTGTCAACTCATTTCTGTGGGGTGACGTTGAGGGTCTCTGCACTTCTGTCCTGGCTCAGAAGGGCTGTGGGTCAGTTGGAAGAGATGGTGGTTGTTCAAAGCCTCATTTTCTTATGTTGCTCCGGAAGCTGACAGCAGGAATATCTCCTGAAAACTGTGCCTGACCTAAAAGTGTTGGAAAGACACTCTAATTTTTGTGTGCTGTGCCCTACACTCTTCTCAGTCAGCTAAATGGGACTGTGTTATCATTGAAAGCCTGAAATGGACATGGAGTTTGATGTGATGATGTCTCTGGAAAATGGCTGATGACAATGACACGATGCGTGATTTACAGAAGTAGTTTCTATTTTTTGAAAACACCCCGTTTCTCTGCACACCATCAGACAAACAAGGCAAAGGAAGCGGATGCATTATCAAATCTGTAAAACAAACTGGGCTGCTTTACAAATGTGAAAAAAGATACCCAAGGGCTGCCAAAATGCATTTTGGTGAGGAAAACAAGATGACAAACTGCTTTTGCTGTAGGGGGAACAGGCCAGGATTCAGAGTTGTGCGTCTGCCACCTCTGGAGAGGTGCACACAAAAATCTGTGCCTCAGCATTTCTGTAATGAGCAAGAATAGACCCAAACATAAGTATGGAGTGCTCTGTCCTTTGGAAATCTGTCCTTCTTGTGGGTCCTACACACAGAAATTCCAGCTATGAAGTTTGCCATTTGAAAAATCTTTGTAGAGGTGGGTGTGGAGCTGTGTGTCAGCCCATATCTGGCTGGGCAAGGAGAGAAGCTTTGTCTGCCTTTCCTGCAGTGTCAGGATTCTTCCTTTCACCAAGGTGCTGATTTTCCAAAAGCATGTGGTGACTCTGCCTGGAAGACTTGCACCCATGTCTCACTGATCCCAGCCAGCTGAACACAAACCTTTCTGGGGCTGCAGAGAGGCTTGTGGGGTGTGATCACAAAATAATTGTTTCTTCACAAAAGCCAACTAAAAATAGGAAATTATGTAGACTCTCATGGCAGATTTTCAAGTTCTAAATAGTATTTTAATTTTATTTTAGTTCTAGTTCCCTAAGGAAGAAAGGATGGTGGGCTCATGTGGGGCTCTGTGTGTGTGTGTTTGTGTGTGTTTGTTTATCCATCTACATTCACTCCTACGTGCTGCTTTTTGAGCCCCTGGTCAAATTTCAGCAAAAAATGGGCATTTTGATAATGTTCTTGGAGTTTATAAATCTCTAAAATTGCATGAAATATGCAGCTCCAAAGATAAAAAGCACTTCTATTAATAGCCACAGTGAGAAGATTGACATCTAAGCTCAACCCTTAGTAGACTGCAGAGAATCCACATAGGGGGATGCTATAAATGCTCCAACCACAAAAGGAGTTCCAATCACAGCACATCCTTTATCGTGCACCAGAGAATCCAACCACAATGCAGAAATCCCCAGGAAACTACCCTGTGTTATTTCTGCTGCTTATAGAAAAACTCATCTGCTCTGTTTATTTGTGTGTTGGGTGTTTTTTAAATTTTATGGAGAAGCCGCAGGGCATGACATTTTAAATTAGGATTAGATTGCTATAGGAAATGGTGAGAAAGGTCACAGAAATATCCTTCTCTTGGCAGCGAAAGGCCTTTAAAACCATGTCCAGGCTATGCTCTGCTGAGCAGGGTGTTGAAGATGTGCTCAGTCGAGGCGTGGGAATGGGGAGCAGAGCTCTGGGCAGCTTCTCAGGAGGCAATGGGAATCTTGGGGAGGTTCGTGCGGCCTGGCAGCACCGCACTGTGTTCTGTTGCTGTGCTCCCTACCCTGCTGCTGCTCCTTCCCCTGGAGAAACACTGCTTTGGGCAAATAGAGGCTGTAATAACACAGGGCCCAAGGGGGCACCAGCCTTCCATATGGTAGTGATAGTGGGAGTCGTCTCACCAAACTGTAGCTGTCTACAAGATATCCAAGGCTATGTTGTTCTCTTTGTAATCAGAATAAATAGGTAAAAATAGAGTAACTTCCCCCCTGGAGGTGTTTCATCCTAATACGGGTGGGGGCCCATCCCCTGAGGTGGCTTCTTGTCATCACGGACTTCACCAGCGCCCAGGGTGACTGGTTCAGATTTGGTCATTGCGCTTGCAGACACCCTGTTGAAGGCAGATGAACTCCACTCAAGCTGTCCTAGTCCACAGTGATGGCTTAACCAAAAAGAGGTGTTTCAGTGCAGGCCTTAGTCCACCCCCACCAATAAGCTTGGCCTGAGACTCAGATCAAGATGATGAGCAGATATTGCCACCAGCCAGTTGCTATGAGATCCCCACATGGCTCTGAAGCATCTGACAGGTTAGGATGCTGCTGGATGGACCCAAAATCTGAGCTGTCTCTGAAAATAAAGTCCAAACAACTTCTTGAATGGAAGTATCATGATTAGGGCGAGCAGCTGGTTATGGGGGTGTGCTCTGAGGATGTTTGTGTCCTTCTGCTCGCTAAGGGAGACTTAGAGGTGTGCTTGATGCTGCTGGCTATGGGCATTTTAACACTCTTCATGGTGACAGCAAAGGACAGACATTGGAGATGATGAAATTCCAACTGGTAAGAGCTTTTCTGGTTCTGTTGACAATTAACAGTGATATTTTTCTTTTTTTTTTTCTTCTTTGCTCTCTGCTGATATTCTCAGCACGATGGGGAAGCAGTTACACTGCTGCTACTAATCGAGCCCAGCTGATTCTTTCAAAGAGTTTCTGCTTGGAATTACAATGCTTTTCTTGTGATTTTATTACAAGAACATGGCAGCCTCTAGTTCTCCTTTTGCCATTTCTGTCTGTAGCTGTACATCCGAGTGTGGAGCTGTGTAACCATAAGCACACTCACTCTTTTATGGATACTCTGCCCTGGTCTGTTTTCACTGTTTCTATTATTTCTGCATGCTGTAAAAGTTATGAAACTTGAAGGAAGAAGCCAGCAGTGTGGTCAGTTCTAGGCAGAGATGCATTTTCTGTGTGGAAACTGGGGTGTTGGAAAGACTGACGTTTTTGTCATAAAAATTGCTTTTGCTAACTCCAGTCTGGCTTAGCAATACCTCCACGAGATCCTTGGCGGTTCCAAACACCCTTTTACTATGCTCTCTGCAATTGTTTATTTTATGGTGTCAACTACTTTGTATTGTTAGGACATCGTTGCGGGCCAATATTTTACTTGGCAAAACCCTTTGAGTCACAAGCTCGGGCTCTCAAAATTTCCTAGTGTGAGTGATCAGTGGAACCAAAGCATGCTCTGACATCTGTGAGGGGCTTGTGGGTAAAAGAGGGGAACTAGCAAAGAGGTGATCTCAGCTGCTTGCACTTTGCATGCAGCACACGGGGTAACTGAACCATCATAAAGTGCTGCAAGATGAGGCTTGTGACTCCTTCCCACTCTCTACAGCTATGAAGTGCTAAAGCACTCCACTCTCTGCATTATTGGAGGCTGGAGACCAAAACCAGTTGGAAATATGAAATGAAAAATTCTCCCTCATTGAACTGGTCGTCCCCGAGGGGTGACTGCACACACTGGGTGTGTACAGACAGCCAGGGGCTCACAAAGAGCCATCAGTCACCTCAGTGACAGAGATGGGTGGAGAGCAATCTGGTGTTGAGGAGCTTGGTCTGGTGGCATTTCTTTTATTAAAAAGTACTGAAACATGATGTCCTGACAGGTAGAGCAATGTGTGCTACAAATTTGGAGAGGGTGTTTGCTGAATGCTGAGATGGCTCAGTGTGGATGTCTTATCGGCATGCCCTTGTTCAGAGTTTGATACTGTAGGAATGATCACTCTATTCTTACTGAAGCCTTGGCATGTATCCTGGTTTTTGCTGTCAGTCTTGCTTCTGTTTGCTCTGGATGAGCCCTGAACCTACTGTTTTTCAGAGAAATCACCATGTCCTGGTGAATTGGAGCAGAACCCTGTTGCAGTGAGTTGCAAGGTGGAGCACACAGCAATCCTGGCAGTCTAAACCCTCTTCTTCCCCAACAGGTGGTTCCTCCTCATGGTGCTCCTGCTTGTGGGAAACACAACTGGGCAAATCTCCTCCAGCATCTCTGTTCCACAAGAGCTTCTCATCCAGTAAATGTTTTTTTTTTAATGTCTTGTCACCCTGGCTCACCACCAGCACTGATACTTGTGGTGGGATCAGGTGCTGCTTCATCCTGGTTCAGGTGGTTCCTGGCTGTAGGAGATCTCACAGACTTAAGGGAACTTGCCCTGTGCTTAGAGGTTTGAGGGCTGGAGACCCCAATCACCAGCAGATGAGTCCTAGTTGTAGGAACGAGCCATCAGAGCTCACAGCTTGGTTAGTCAGAAGCAGATCTAAGCCTGGATTTCTCAAGAAGCAGAGAATAGGTTGTTTCATCTCAGGAGAATTTTGTGGGTTATTTTGGCAGAGCACAATGGAAAAAGCATGGACTATGGCTGCCTTTGCAACTCCTGGCTGTGTGGATGACAAAATTTGCCTTCTAGCCTGCCAGGCCTTTTTGCCTTCATTAGCACAAACTTATTTTGGAGCCTTTTTTAAAAAAAAAAGTTTTTATTTTTACTTTCTTTCAGACTCCTCTGGCTGGTCTTTGTCCCTGAAGCCCACACTGATGGGAGCATCCAGGAGATAAGAAAATGGTGAGTTATGTTTTGCATCATCTGTGGTTGGAATTTCAGTGCTGCAGGGTCAGTTTTAAATTATCCCTGGAGGGTTGGTTGTGTTTTATAAGCTGGATGGCTTGGCTTGCAGCCGTTTGATTTTTCCAAATAGTATAAATCTATAGACATTTGCCTTTGGCACAAAAAAATCTCCCCACTTCGAAGTCAAGAGTAATTATTTTCCCAGAGCCAAGGTCAGCAGCTGGATTCAAATAATGGGATGGAAAAAGCCACTCTTGTTGCTTTTCACGTGATTTTTAAAAAGTATTTTTCAAAAGTAGTCTCAGTGCATCAGCATCTGCCCCTTGCTCCCCTGGCAGCCCCGACAGAGTTCCTTAATCCAGGTACAGCTCCCAGTATCCTCCAACAGGGCAGGACATTCTTCTGAAGCTCCACCTGCAGCGACAAACACACAGAAAACCACAAGAAATTGTACACAGCCACTCTTCCCCTTGCCTAATAGTGGCTGTTTCCCTAAGATTTTCCAGATTAGTCTAAAACCTCATCATTTCCTTTTTAAAAATTAATTTATTTTTATGGTGAACTGGAACCAATGTAGTTCACATCAGTTGAAATCCTTCATTTACACTTCTACTTTTCCAGAAAGAAATACTCTTTGTGAGCAACTTGCACTAAAAATTCCAGTTTAGGGACGGATCTCTGGAGAGCACTTTCCACCTGGCTCTGCAGGGGGCACTTGGGATGCAGGAGGGAAGTGCCCCACCACTGGCCTGATGAGTGGCTTGGAGGAGAAAAATATACACTGCATCTGTATGGGACATGGGCTGTACCTAGCTGAATTTCCTTCTTGAAGCTATTGAGTTTATTAAGGATTATTATTTCAGGCATCCGTTCCCCTGCTACTGAAAGATAGAAAACAAACCCTTCTCTCTTTGAGCACGTGGATCGTTTTGGTCTGGACCAGCTTGTGTCAGAATGATATAACCCCAAAAAACAGTAGGAACCATTTGACTGAAGTTCTGCTGCCAGAAATATTGAAGGTTAAAACAATTCTTGGCAGGGTCTCCCTCCCCTGTGGATCCCAGGTGTTGGACACGCACATTCCAGCTCTGCCTTTGTTGCTTTGGCCTCTTGCGTGTCTGTGAGGCAATTCATGGCAGAGAAAGCAAAGAGTGAAGAGCTGTGGCTGAGGGGACAGCCTGGGCTGGGGCCAGCACACGTCTCCCCCTCCAGCTCTGTGGCTCCCTGTGCTCTTGGCTCAGCATGGATTTAGCTGTGTCCTGGTGGTGCTGTTGTGCCTGGGCTTCAAGGGCTTTTCCTGGGCTGGAGCAGGGGGCACCTTGGGCTTCTCCACGAGCCAGGCCAGGATGCAGCTCCTTGCTGTGCAAAGTGAGGAAAACAGGCAAAAACCAGCTCAGAAAACAGTGGTGAGATACAAAAAGGTTCTGTGCTGAAAACCTCAGGTGATGGCTGAAGGGAGGTGGTGGGTATTGCTTGTCAGTTGTAGTGATATCTTTGTTCCATGGAGGTGTGCTCTTTCTCTCCCTTTATGTTATTTATAGTGTTTGTTATCTTTTCTACACTGTTAATGTATTTCCTCCTTCAGCTTCCTCAGCACCAGTTATATTCCCTGGGTAAACATTGTTCATAATCTGCTCTTCCCCTGCTAAAAACAGATCCCTGAGGCTGATGGGGGTATCAGCCAACACAACAGGCTCAAGGGGATGGGTGACTGAGGTGGCTGATGCCCCTGAAGACCTCAGTAAAGTAACCCCAACATTTATCATGCCCTTGAGTAACTCTACTTCTTTCCTTGTCTCTCTTCCAAATCCGTTAAATAATAGAAAAAAATATTCCTCCCTCCTAAGCTATGTCAAAAGCTGGGTGATCAGGGCAGTGGTAAATCAGGACAGAGTTTTCACAGTCACTCAGAGCTGAGCTGTTTTGCACCATCTGGGGATGAGCCCCCCAACATCCACTTTACAGCTTTACGTCTGTGGGCAGATCACTTTTTAAAGTATTAATACATTTGTCAAGTGAATTAAATTTCTTCATGTAGAGAGCTTTCTTATCAATGGATATATCATCTTTCATTCTAACCCTTAATAAAACTTTCCATCTTCAAAGGAATCTCTGAAGATTGCCTGCTGAAGGCCTAAATTGCCCCCTGGGCAGCAAGCAAGTTTTTTAGTCCAATTTTACACAGAGGCAAACCAGCACTGGGATGAAGGCTGACATTTTGGAATGGTGCCTCTGATTCTGGGAGCATTCAGGTTTTATCCCATCCCCCAGTGTGTCAGGGGTGCTGTTACCGTGTCACAGCACAGTGTCTGATCTTCAGCTCATGCTGAGGGGTGGGACAGTGGTGGAAAGGCAATTTGGGTGATGGATACCCATGAGCCATGCAGTTGCTCTTGGGATTATCACCCACCACGAATTCCCAGCTCACCCCGGAGCCACCAGCTCCAGTGGGGCAGAAGGACCAGATTTGGGGTTCTCCTAATTTGTTTCTACACTGGCCATTGCCCTTTGGGCTGTTCCCTGTAACTCCTGGTATCAGCTGAGGAGCCCTTGCCCAAGGGAGCAAGGCTGCCTGTTTGCCTGTCCTTCTCTCCATCTCTCCACACCTGGTGTTGTTATTCCCACCTGTCCTGCGTGGGTGTATAATAGCTCCCACTCGCGTTTCACAGGAGCCCTGGGTGAATAAACAAGGTGAGGGCTGGTTTGGTCTGGCTCAGAGAGCCGAGATGAACAAACCTTCCTGCACAGCTTACACCAGTCCCAGTCTCTGTGGGACTCAGGGTCACTCCCTACCCAGACACCCACAGAGTTTCACTATTTGAGTGCTGTAACCGAGTTGTGCAGAGAAGACTCCAGTAAACACTCAGCAAAAGGGTAGCTCTCCCTTGCCAGTCCTAAGCCCAGCAGGGCATTGATGGGTTTATTTAAGAGGCTGGGCTGGATATGTATTTTCCACATAATAAGAAGGGTGTTGGCCAGGTTTGTTCACTTCAGGCTGCCCAAGGTGTGCTTGTCTGTGGGCATGAGCCCCCCCAAACCAAACGGGGCACGGTCTTTGCCTTACAAGGTGTACGCTTGGTGTGATCTGTCCCTCGCTTTAAGCCTCATCCATTGGCAATATTTCTTGGGAAACCAAAAGTTAGTACTAAATTTCTCTCTTGTGCTTGCTCACTTCTGATTTCCCTGGGCTTTTCACCTGTGCTGCACTGACAGAACTGAAAGCAGGAGTAGGTACAGTTCCACGGTGGGCCACAGAGGAGTTTTGAAGAGAGACGACTGCAAAACCTCAACCCTGATTAGGCCACCTTGGCTTCAAGGTGGTGCCTGTGGGTTCTGGTGTGTGGGTAAGGAGCACCCCTTACAGCAGCAGAGTGCAGTGTGTGCAGGAACTGTGGTGGGAGGAGAGCACGTAGGGCTGGGGAGACCCAGGCTGCATCAGCAAACCATGGCAGGGGCCCAAACTGTTCAATAAAGTGGCAAAAACCAAAGCTAATTGTGGGAAGAAGGTGCAGATTAATAGAAAGAAACTTTGGCAGACAGAGATTGGCCCAAGAATGGGGTAAATCAAGTGGCTCTCCCATCACTAAAGCCATGGATTAAATACAGGATGTGGGACTTGGTGTACAGGGGAGGCTACTGATCAGGCCTGAGGCATCTTGGGGTTACCAGACAGAAGCAGCCTGTTTCAAGCTACGGATGTCAGTCTGTCATATTCACAGAGATGCCAGGGTCCCCTGCATTGAGTTATCAGGAACAAACAGTTTTCTCAGCAGTAGGTTACTGTAGTGTCAGATATGATATCAGTATCTGTTTGAAATAGAATTTGATTTTCTTTTTAGTGTTTTTTTCCCTCTGTGCTGTCAGGAGTGAAGCTTGTAGGAGCAATTTATCTGTCTGCTGGTGCAAAATTAAGTTCAGATACTGATAAATCTTCTCTTCTGCTCATAGGGCCACCTTTTCCACCCTCATAAATATTGCAAAAAAATTTCCTGTGACAGAAAAGACCAAAGAGCTGTGGAAGAGGCAAACACTGGACTGGAACAATAGGAAGAAATGGTGCCGCCCAGAATTAAGTCCAACTTTGTTTGGCATTTTGGTCCCATGCAAATGAATGGTAAAATTTGCATCAGTTTGGGCTGAGCTGAGATGAACTTTAATCCATTATAGATTGTAACTCTTTGCTGCTCGTATTGTGAGCGGTGTGAATATGGGTTTCTAGGTTTCAGGCAAGTCTGATTGTGGCTTGGATCACAGCTGCCTCACCGAAGCCAATTGCAAAAGTCATGTTGACTTCAATGCGACCAGGTTTGGGCCCTGGGGCAAGCCTGGCCTTTTAGTCAGCCGAGATCAAGTGTGATACCAATTTAATACCTGATGAATCACCTTGTAGGATATAATCTTTCCCATTGCAGGCAAAGGGGTGTATTCGACAACCCAATATGATCCCTCCCTCTTTAACTACTAATCCAACTAAATCTTCTGGCAGCAGTCATCTGAAAAACACTGGAAACTGCCATGCCACGAACGTGGCGATGAGCTGTAAAAATAGCTTTATGCTGAAATGCTATTTTATTCCAGCAGTTGCTATAGTTTCTGGATCTGGCAGAGATTCCTTCCCCATAAACTCTGACTTTAAAGGGGGGGGTTGTAAGTCAGCTGTTGCAATTCCCATTAGGCTGAAACTTGGCACCAAGTCCATCTGTATGTTAAACTCATCCCCTGCAGGTCTTCCGAGCTTTCTCGATGTGTTTGTGTGTGACCTGTGTGCAGGAGAAATACCAGCCCAGATCCACTGACGGCTCTAAACGACTCATTCCTGGGCTCCTGAGAGGCAGGAGCAGCTCTAAGAGCAGCCAAGGCCAGGAGAGCTTTGGCGTAGGCGCAGCCATGTCAGATGGAATAGCACGGTGAAGGTCAACTTCATTATTAGCATCTCTCCCTGTTTTATGTATCATACCTCACTCTTTCCAAGGTGACAAAGTAGAAAATGAGAAAACCCATATGCGTTCCTGGATCTCTGCTTCTCTGCACAACTTCCATCTGTCCTGAGCAGTGAGACGTGGAAGCTGCAGGGAGAAACTGAGAGCAAAGGAGGCCTTTACCAGCCAGGTCTTAGCTTGATTTGAGCCCCACAGCAGCAGGAGAGCAGGTCGGTGCAGAGAAATTCCCCACAGGCACCCCAGCTGAAGGGTGAAGTGCTCAGAATGAAGCACTGGTGCATTTTCCACCTCCCATGAGCTGTGCAGAGGACCAGTGCTGGCCCCTCTGCAGAAGGCAGATGTTCTCTTGGGGCTTATTCAGGAGGACCAGAGGCCAAGGTGTGGACACAACAGCCAAATTGTTCATCTCCTGACAGCAGTTTGCAGTCACTTTTAGTTAGCAAGAGCCAAGTAAGGGTTTGTGGGGTTTTCAGCTAGCATGAAGCAAGTTGCCACTAGAAATCTTCCACCTGGAAGCCAGTGTTTCTTACAAAGGTGAAGATATGTCCGTGCACGATGTCACGTGAACTAAAACCTGGGAACAAATGATTTGTTTGGGGTCACTGTACAATGGATCTAAGCAGAAAATGCAGTTATTTGGTTTATGGTCTGTTGCTGTCAGTTTGGGTCCTGAACATAGCCTTACTCATTTTCATACCAAGGATCAGGGTCTGCACTGCTGCAGAAAGTGTTGGTGATGGAGGGGGCTGGGCATCCACACACTTCTCTTGGGAATCCACAGCCTGGAGAGGCTCAGGTGAGGTCTGACATGTCAGAGCTGCAGGGAAGGGAAGGGGCAGGAAGATCTTTAAAAAACATCAAATAAATAAATAAATAAATAATCCTTTCCAGCCCCTGGTGCCTCTGATCCCACATTGTGTCAATGCTCAGGAACCACTCACGTGGTACAGGCGGTGCTGAGGGTTCCTTTGGCCCCACTGCAGGCAGGTCACTCCACAGGCTTCTCCCTGAAGCTTAGGCAAGGTCTGGATATTTCTTTTCTCTTTTCTTTCCTTTACTTCTCCCCTTGGAGGGACAAATGCTCTGGTGTTGTCTCAGAGCCAGCTGTGCTCTATGCAAACCAGATGCCCATCACAGGCAGCTGTCAGGTGTTGCTGCCCCTGGCTGGCTTGTGCCACGATTGATCTGTGCTTCAGAGGTCAGTTTGGGAAAGCTGAAGCTCTGCTCCAGTCCAGTGCCCATCCCATGGCAGCACCATGTCCTTGCCAAGGCACAGAGGCTCCACAGAACCCACATTTCTGCAGCATCTCCCAAAGCTCCCTCAGGTGGGACCCACTTGAGCCTGATGCGACTGTGCAGCCGCTGCCTGGGGAACAGATGCTTTCAGGTACAGAGAGGGCAAGGATAAGTCAGTGAGGGAAATGAGAGATGGCCGATGGAAATCACTTGCTCCTGCAGAGCCCTGAGCAGTCAGGGAACAGGAGGTGCCTTCCTCTCCCTCCGAAGCCAGGGTTTGCTTATGAAAAATGAACCACATGCCCCAGTCCTTGCCACCAACGCCTTTCCTTGCGGCTTTCTATGTGCTGCAGTTGCATTTTGCAGACATCTGGATTCAATAACTCTGCTGATACAGCCCATAAAATTAGAAACCGAACACTGTGGAAGGCAGAGGTCAGTAAGTGATTCATCCTGATATAATGTGCTGGGGCTGGAGCGCTCCATGACTCAGGATGGGGCTCTGCGGGACCCCGGGGTGCAGTGGGGCAGCCCCCTGCCCACGGATCCCTGTGCTCTGCGAGGAGAGGTGGGAAAGCAGGGGGAGGCATTGGTTGCCTCCGGCATTTCCCTGACCTCAGAAGGGGAGACCTAGCACCTCCAGCCTCCGAGAATCTCTGTGGCTCACAGAGGAAGTGCTGTGCATCCTCTTATTGGGGGGATAATCAAGGACTTGGAAAAATTGGGCTCGTTTCCTCTCCACAAATTTGTTGTGTAACTACAGACAAACCCCTGCTTTCCTTCTGGCTGTAAACCCAGGGCTTGAGCCTGCTGAAAGTCCCGTTTTGGGTGGAGAAGCTCCATGTGTGCCTTAGCTTGTCCTTGCAGTGTGCTGGACAGTGAGGCTGAGCTGCAGCCCAGAGCTGGTCTTCCCTGTCCTTGCAATGCTCTCCAAGCATCTGAGTCACCATCCCTGAGGAGGAGGAGGTGGCTGCAGTGTCCCCAGGCCGGACAAGGCCCTGGCTGGAGCCAGGTTCTGCCCGACAGGTCTCTTGTCACCAGCTGGAGTGCCCTGAGCCTTGGGTGGATGGTTTCACCAGCCCAAACTCCTTCCTGCCACAGTGGCTCTGGATCACCACAGTCTCTGGCCTCATGTGGGGAGGTGAGAAGGCTGATTCCCTCTTTGCAGCACCCCATGACTCCTGTCTGTGTGGTGAGCAGAGCTGGAGCTGATGTTTTGTTCCACAATGCACCAGCTCCAGGCATGAGCAGGGACCAAGAGATGGGTGTGGGTTAGAATGCACGTGGAGGGGGGTTAAAGCTCATGCTTTAATATATTTAAACAGATAATCTATCAAAATGGAGAATGGAAGCAGAGAGAAGGGAATGGAAAAGATCAGAGCGCAGAGAACAGATTTGATGTTGTACTGCTGCTCAAAAATCCAGAAAGCCAATGGATCCCCTCTTGGTGCAAGCACAGCTGAGCATGTGGATGGTGCGTGCTGGATGGCGAGCACGTGTGTGCCCAGGATTTACCTCCTGAGTTCTGAGCCTCGGTGGTACTTGTTCACTTTGGTTCTCTCTGCAGCCAAGAGAAAGAGAAGCTGTCATATTTGTGTGGTGACAGCATGCAACCCGCTGTCTCCAGAGAGCAAAGGCACAGCCAGGGGGATGAGGGATTGTTTTCATCATCGTGTGTGCGGGCAGTGACTCACACAGGGACGATGGATGATGGGGGGGATTTCAAAGCCAGGAGCAGAGCCAAAGGCTGGATCCTGCCTGCAGCCCTTCGCTGCAGGGCTGCACAGACTTTGAGATGGTGTTTGCTACAGCAGGATGTCCTGTGTGACCCAGGATGGAAGGGGGCTATGGCGCACACATGGGACTGGGCTCTTGCAGGACAGGATGGCCAGAGCAAGGACTGGTGTTCGGGCTGGTGGCAGCAGCAAGAGGGTGGTGGTGTCACACCAGCTCAGACCGGGGGGGTGCGCTGGCCAAACCGGGGGGGTTTGGTTCTCACAGAACTCTGCAGGACCACGTCTAGGTGAGAGGTTTTTAATAATATTGGTTTTATCACAGTGGTTCTCTGATTTTCACCTCAATCTCTTGACCTCAACACATTGAGACCACTGGTCCTGTTGGCCTGAAACCATATTTTCCTGCTACTCTGTAGCTAAGATGATAATCTCTGAAGCCACTTCCTGGGCAATTTTGGGGTGAATAATATCTGTGGTTTCCCTTCTGTTTGCACAAGTATTTATATTTGCAAAAGCACAGAGAATTCTCAGCCCCTGGTACTGCAGAAAAGCATCTTAAACTTCCAAGAGCTGATGTCTCAAAGGCTTCTCCCTCCCCCAAGCCTCCAGCTGAGGTGAAGCTGTTAATATCCTAGCCTGAGACACACTCCTTCACGCCCGCTGTGCTAAATCCCTCACCTTGCTAGGAGGGAGCTTGCCTAAAAACCTGCAGGGTTTAGAGCCACTCAGGTGCTCTGGAACAAAGGGGGTCTGCACCTCATGTCACTCCTCAGGGCTCTCAGGGGAGGAGGCACAAGCCACACTGCCTGGGGTCTGCCTTCCCCGCCGTGTTTTTTGTGGAAAAGGAGCCTTGTACCATTGCAGGAGCACAGCTGGAGCAACAGCAGGGGATAATGTGATCCAGGAGGTGGCTGCCTCCTGCCTGCAGGATCCATCCTGGTGTGAAGTCCTGGGCATGCTCCTCAGCACCATTTTTGCTGTTGCTGGTGTGAGGGGCATTCTTTAAGGTTAAGGTTTTCTGCAGAAGTGTCATTATCCAGTGCTGGATAAATGGGTTGCCAAGAGAATGTTTTGCCATGAGGATCTAGGCTGGACTCAGCAGATTGAGCCAGGCCCTGGAGGCAGAGAGGCTCTTTCTGCTTCAGCTGATCATGGAATTTAACGCTGGATTGGCAGGTGCTGCAGTAGTCCAGATCTCAGCCAGGAGAGTGTGAAGTCTGGCTGCCTGAAGTGCTGCAAATGTATGCCCAGAGTGTGCCCAGGAGCTGCCCCGTGGTGCCAGGTCAACATCCCTCAGCTTCAAGGGACAACTCTCCATCACTTCCCCTCTCTTTGCAGGGTGGGGGTCGCTTTTAAGGTGACTCTTAATCCCATCTAACTTTGCTGAAGGAAAACTGATATTCCCTCAGGAGGCACAGGCAGGATCAAAGACGAGCAAAATCATTATTCTGGAAAGTTTGGCTGGATTAGGCTCAGCTTTTATAAATATGCAGATCAAGTACCATGACCTGCATTTCCTTTCAAGGATATTTTATTAACTTTATTTTTCTGACTTGTCATGGCTTGAGTGTGGCTTGGCAGAATGGCTTCAGACTGTTAGCTGCCTTGGCCTTGGTGTGAGCTTGTGCTGTTAAGTAATTTGCAATGGGTTTCTTTAATTACAAATGCTCTTACTTCTTCACATTGTCACAGCCTGCATGGCAGATACAGAATTTTAAAAACCATGTGCCTCAGCCACAAGGGATTTGTAGAAGCTGTGGCTCAGCTGGGAGTGCAGGCATGGGCCACTCAGTCATCAGGACATCTGCTGGCAGAGGACCAGGCACACACTGGGAACTCCAAAAAGAAAAGTGGGGTGTAGAGCTCTCAGCAAGAGGATGGAAGCCCAGTACTGCTGAAAAATCACACCCAAGGAGTCCCAAATGATGCAACCACAGTTGTCAGCTGCAGATGAAAGCCCCCCTGTTTATCTCTCCTCAAGAGAGTTTCTGCTCTGCAGTGACAGCTGTGAATGTTTTGGAACCTGCAGAGCCATGTGGAGGCTGAGGCACCTTTGCAGGGTGGTGTCTGGGGAGGAAATGCCCAGCCCAAGGAGAAAAACAAATTAAATAAAAGCTCTTGCTGTTTTCCTAATTGTTGCTGTTTCAAATAAAAACACAAACAAAGGAACCTCAGAGGAGCTCACGGTGGGACAGGAGCTCAGTTTGCTGTGCTGTAGGCCTGGCTGGTTCCAGCAATGCTGCTCTCAGCACTGGGTACCTTTGGGGGGAGCAAATGGGGCTGTTGAGAGAGGCAAGTGCTGAAACAAAAGCCTGTGCTGGCAGCTCAGAGGGCTGGAGAGGCCGTGGAGCCCTGACTGTGGTACAAATCAGCTGCAGAGGGAAGGAGAAGTTAATTAGGTGGGCTAAATCACATCACAGCGTGTGCTGGAATAGGGGCGCAGGAAAGCTGTGGTGGGTAAGGAGCAGCTGTGCGTGGGGGGCAACACGGTGGGCAGCACGGCAGGCAGTGCATCCTTGTCTGGACACACTGTCCCAGAGCTGGGACTGAGGGTGATCTGACTCACTGGCACCAAGGACATCTTCAGCAGAGCCAGGGGAAGGATCTGGGCTTCAGGTGCTGCAGGTTTAGCCTCAAGGTACGAGGAAAGTGTGGGGATGTTTGGCATTTGGCAGGTCCAGCTCCCCTTCTGCTGCACTTTTTGCTTGGCGTCCACACTGCAGCACGAACCCCCAGCAGGTGATGTGTGACACAGGGGACTGGAGCATCTCTGCTCTGGAGACAAGGCTGGGAGAGCTGGGGTTATTCAGCCTGCAGAAGAGAAAGCTCCAGAGAGACCTAAGATGCTAAAGGAGCTCCAGGAGAACTGAAGAAGGACTTTGGACAAGGCCTGGAGTAATAGGACAAAGGGGAATGGCTTCCCACTGCCAGAGGGCAGGGCTAGATGGGATATTGGGAAGAAATTTTCCCCTGTGAGGGTGGTGAGGCCCTGGCACAGGCTGCCCGGAGCAGCTGTGGCTGCCCCATCCCTGAAAGTGTCCAAGGCCAGGTTGGACAGAGCGTGGAGCAACCCGGGACAGTGGAAGGTGTCCCTGCCCATGGCAGGGGGTGGGACAAGGTGATCTTTAAGATCCCTTCCAACCCAAACCATTCTGTGATTCTGTGCCATGCAGGCACTGTGTGGCTGAGCCCAAGGGCTGCCTGCAGGCCAACTCCTCCATGGGCACCAGGCATTCTGCTTTTGTGTCCTGGTCCAGTTCCATGGAGCTGCCTGGATGTGGACCACAGCAGGAGCTCCTTTATCCTGCTCTGGCTCTGCCTGGCCAAACCACACATGCTCTGAAGCTGTGCAACTCCGATCTGGATAAATAAAAAGCTCTTCCAATTCGCCCTGTCCCTCCCTTGCCTCACCCCCGGCTCTGAAAGAAAAAAGAGAGTTCAGGAGTTTCACACAGCATCCAGTTTCAGGCAAATGTTTTCTGTAAAGCTAATTGAAAATGTTCCTCCGTGCTGTTCCCACTCACATGAGGCTGTTGGGGAGGTCAGAGCTGTGGCGATGTTCCTGTGCATCCCTGGTCTGGGACTCAGTGGCCATGGTCCAGCACACAGGGCTGAGGAAGGTACTGAGTGATTACAGCAGGAGCTGGGAGGTTTTGTCCAATCCTCATAAGCCCTTGGAGCTTTATAGCAACTGCCCAGCCCCAGAGAACAGCCATCCCAAAGAATTTATGATGCAAATGTTCGTCCCAGACTTTTCAGGGGCGAGCATGAAATGGCTCTAATCACCGGAATTTGCATAGCATGAGCCGATTGGCATGTGTGGCTCCCTGTGAAAACGTTTTCAGCAAAGCCTCTCTCCCTTATCTCCCTCCTCTTTGATGCTCCCCTGGCTCAGCAAGGCCCTGAGAGTGCCCAGGCTGGGAGGCATCCCCAAGGATCTTCACTGGAGACAGTGCAGAAGGCAGTGGCTGAGGTCTGCACATCCCCAAGGGTCCCTGGGCTGTTTGGATGGGCTGGATGTGTCCACAGGCAGCTGATGGGCCCCCCTGGCTGGGTGCAGCCCCATGCCCTGCCTGCCTTGGTGCCGGGTTTGGGCACACATGGGGGCTGTGGCAGGAGCAAGGCTCCGTGCACAGGCTCAGGTTTAGGAGCCGGGCATTGACTTTTGGTGAATTACCTTCATATTCTTAGTTCTCCACTTGCTCACGAGTGTCACAACAAGAGAGCCTGGAAAGACGCCCAAACACACCAGAAAGGAATCTAATTTCTTTTCGAGGGAGTTGCTGCAGAAAAACATTTGAGTTATTTGCTAAGCTCCAATAAAGATACTTTACATTTGCATTGCAGCTTCCACCTAAGGGCATCTTGGCACAGCTGGTAATTAAACCTCCGAGTCCTTGTGAGGGAGACAAAGCCCTTTTCTAACATTTGACAGACAGCTAAACTTTGGGCCAGGGTCAGATTAAGTGGCTTGCTCTGAGATGTACATTGAGTGTGCAGCAAATCCAAAATCAAACAAGAGCCTTGCTCAGCCCAAGGAGACGTTTGGGATTCTGCTCCCTCTGCTCTGCTCCAGTTAGCTTTTGTAAGCCTCTGTGGTTTGATGGCAGTTCAGAGACATCCCTTCTTGGTATTAAACGCAGGAAGGTCTTTTATCGGATTTAGGCAACAAAGCGAGCTAATTGCAAATTCAATTTTGGTTTAGAAATTGAATCTCAGTCTCCATCACCTTAGCAGCCACTGAGTTATCTCTCAGGACTTTGCTCCAGCACTAGATTCATTTCAGGTCTGTTTTCCTTAGAGCTTTATGGTCAGTAATTAATGGTATAACTACACATGGACATAATGACATCTCCTGACACGGCAGAGCTCAGGGGCAGGGCACTGAGTGTCGCTCATTGTTTGCTCCTGTTTCTTTATTTTGGACGGTGAAAGCAGGCAGCTCTGGGGTTTGCTCAGAGCCCAGCTCCAGTGGGGGAAGCTCCTTTGCACCAGCGTTGTGTCCAAAGGCACCGGCATCCCACAGAAACCCGCATGTTCCTTTGCTGTGCTGGCGAGTGTCTGTCATTCCTTATTGCCGATCCGGCTCACTGGCCATCATCATCCACCGGGCAAATCCTGAACGGGGCAAACCAGGGGGAATCCAGCATGCCTGGCCACCCACTGGGGAGCAGAGCTGAACGTGGCAGAGCTGTTTGAGCTGAGGGAGTTTTCTCTGTTGCCTCTGGGCTCTTCCTGGGGTTTCCAAATTTTCCCTCCATGCTGTATCCTGGGTGAACACAAGTGGATCTGGGTGGTGGGTGCTGAGTGCTCTCAGGAGGTTACAGCGTGCAGGTACAGGCAAGCAGGGGCATGGGATGGGCTCTCTTTTCTGTCAGGAGCTGCACTTGGCCATAGTTTCACTGGGTAGTGGTGCTGCAGGTACCTAGACCTGGATCTGCTCTCTGGTCCTCTTTAAACTTCCCCATTAAGCAGCGGGGACATCCATGGTGAGGACAGGTCTCTCCACCCTGGATCATCAGGGACAGGCAGACCCAGGGGATATCTGGTGGAGTTATTTTAAGGTGTATCCCTACTTGCTGCCCTAAGGATGACACTTAAACTCTGGGGTGCTTCCTCTGCTTCCAAGTCTGAGCCCCATCTCAGCCCTGCCCTGCACACGGCCAGCACAGCCACCAATGAGTGCCCCCTGAGCCCTGACAACCACCAGGGCACAGCCAGGATGCAGGAACACGGCTGCCCATGGAACAGACCTTGGTTGCTCTTCCATCCCCATCTACTGGCCAGCCTGGAAAGAGCTTCCTGGCGAAATTTCATGTGACTGCTCAGCTCGTGTGTGGGCATGTTGGGCATAGAAACTGACTCGGTGATCCTTGTGCCACCCCTGCCTGGCCCCGGTCAGGATGGTGGGACCAGTGGGGGATTTGTCTATGAGGAGAAAGCGGTTCATTCCGACTTTTTGGTGGGATCTTGCAAGACCCTGTGGAGTCTGTACGCAGAGAGGGAAACTGCTTTGTGCTCAGCTCTCAGCTCCCATCGATGCTGGGTCTCTAACTCTCTCTTGTCTTCTTTCCTGTGCTGAGTTTTAGAGGAGAAAGTAAAGCTGGAGGTCCAGGAGTGGGACAGCATCTCCGCTGGCCTGGCCCATTGTGAACTCTACACACTGTTGGTCAAGTTCTCTGCTTTCTCTGTTGTGTTTTTTTGGTTTTTTTTGGTGTGGTGTTTTTTTTTT
>VYXC01000975.1:348356-368263 GCA_013397175.1 Platysteira castanea
TTTTTTTCCAAACAGAAACCTTCCTGCCTCACTGAGAGGCTGCTAGGAACACGTGAGTGAGGCTGGTTTGGTCTTGTTTTCTGGTCTCCTGATTTGTCCCAGCTGGAATCACAGTTGTGCAAGCTGATGGCAGCAATGTTGCTAGGGTATTTTACTGGTGGAGCTTGTTCCCAGAGGTGGGGATGGGACTGGGACGCTGTGGGCACTGGGCAGGCAGCTGCTGATTGGCAGTGTGGTGGTCGATGGTGTCTCCTTTGCAGGCAGAGAAGTCGACCCAGGGTGATGAAAGAGGGACAGCAGCTGCAGAGGTGCTTCCTGAAGAGGAATCACCTTGGAGCTGTTCTGAGGAACTGCCATCAGCAGGTTCTGCAGGTCCCTTGAAGACCCCAGCTCTCCCTTGAAGGACTTGGCTCCCCAGAGCACACCACTGACCTCTGGTTTTAATTGTTTTTTCAGTTTGGTTGATCTCTCCATCTCAGAACTTAGGGAGAGAAAACTGCTGGCTTTTGCAGACATAGATATGAAAGGAAGAGAAAACCTGGCAGCTCTGAGGAAAGAAAATTGATAGGTTGCTCCAGCTAGTGCCAACCAGCAGATGCCCTGAAAAATTTTGAGATCCAGATGCCACTGACTGCCTTTGCAGTGAGGTCAGCTTACCCCCGTGCTGATTAATGGGAAGCAAGAGCCGTGGTGAGAGGAGCCATCCGAAACCCCAAACCAGCCACAGCCTTCCCTGTGCTCCAAGACTGAGGCACAGCCCAGGCTGGTTTGTTCAGAGACACATCTGTGCTGTCAGGGCCTGCTTGGCCTCAGTAAACTCCAGTGGTTGCACAGCTAAAGCACAACCACTCTGATCCTGGGTCCAAGTCCAGCTTTTCATGTTTCAGAGAAAAAAGGAAAGTCCTCTGAAAGCTGCAGCCAAAGCAGTAGTGATGCAAGACCTAGGGGTGGGTTGTGTGGTTGTGGATGCTGGCTGCAAAGTTTGCATAGATTATCCTAAAATGTGCAGTTGCAGAGGGGTTACCAAGCATCTGCTTCATATATCTACTCATAGAAAAAACAATCAGAGATGGTTTCTGCTCCTTTGAGGGCTGATTCTCACATTCTGCTCCTGTTCATTATTCAAACGCTGCATCACCTGCAGCCTGCCCGTCTTCGAGGACAATTTCTTCCATTTCTAAGACTGCGCTGCTCTCAACAGGTGGTCAAACAGCCCAAGTCTTCAGTGTCCACCTTCAGAGCACCAACCTGGCATCAACTTGGAAAGCTGCAAGCCTTGCTCTGCTATCACAGCCCGTGGATTTTTTCCAAGCTCCCTCAGACTGGCTTGAAGTAGGTGCTGAAGGCTTAACAAAAGGTGTCACCTAAAACAACTTAGAAGTGTTTTCAGGATTATTTAGGAGAAATCATCTTAATCAGAACCATCTGTAGAGACCTGTGATGTGGGACTTGGATGGCAGAGAAAGTTGTGGCTGCTGATTTGCTCCCAAAGAAAGTTGGCTGCGGCTGCATTTTAACAGAATATAGAATATTTATGAGAATGGAAGTTATAGAAGTGCCTGGATTCGTCTGTGGAAAGAGATAAGTAACCCTCCCAGAGGCCTTAGGAAGGCGCTTCCATCTGCTGAGTGGGGAGACCCTCGGGGTCTCAGCAAGAGGGACTGGACCATGGAGGAGGTCAGTACCTAAATAACTCCTCTGTTGTTCTCTGGTCATTCACCTTGCTGGGAGCAGGGATGGGCCAGAGCTCAGAGCTTTCAGAAACACCTTTCCCCTTCCCAGGAGTGTCCCCATGTCCCCACACTCCCCCATGGCAGCTGCCCAAAACATGTTGGGCCCTGCCTGTCACCCCAGAAGGATGGGGAGCCCTGCAAAGCAAACCCGGGGTGAGGGTGTGTTTGTGTGAGCTCCAGCAGTGGTGGGGAATCACCACTGAGGCTGTGGTGAATCCCAGGGTAAGGTTGGTTATCTATGCCTTGATCTCTAAATGCACACTGAGACTGTCTGCCAACTCTGTAACAGAGCCCATCTTTACAATTATCTGTGATCCCCGGTGATATGAGACATTTAGTCCGTGTCTCCTGACTTCTTGTCAGATTAATTATCATCAGCACAAGTGTTTTTTGCTGTTTTCAGGGGAATCCAGTCATGGGAAAGTGAAGAAACAGCTCTGCTTATTTCAGCAGGGCTGGAAGGAGGAGGGAGGGCACTGAGGGTCTTGTGGCACTGTGGTGGGGCTTCTGCAGGTCCCTGCAGCCCATCCTGCAGCCCTGGTTGGACTTCATGATCCTAGAGGTCTTTTCCAGCCTTACCGATTCCACGATCCCATGGCTTTGCAGGCCGTGTCAGCAGGATCACGTCTCGCTTGCAAACACATCCTTCTCCGCAGGACTCCCTCCCTGCCCGTGCGAGCAGCTCTGGAATCTGTCCTGCTGACGAGCTGAGCCTCGCGCAGTGCCCGGCCTTGGCCAGGAGGGATGGCTGCGCGTGGGAAGAGAGGGGAAAAGGAGTGGGAAAAAGTGTTTGGGCTCCTGGAGAACAGCACGAGGCTCTTCCCCCTTCAGTCTGTGGGCAGTGATAATTTAGGCAGCTGCTCCACCGAGTGCGTGGGCTGTTCTCGTGTATGCGCGACTCTTCCTGGTTTCTCAGGCTGCGGCCCCCTCCGAAAGTGAACTGAGGGGTGGAAACCTAATCCTGTGTGTGGGCGGAGAGCCCACCCCCGAATGCGTTTGGAATGGCCGCTGCCCGGTTTTTTTCTCAGTAAATCCAAAGGGATGCTCAGCAGTGGGGGATGCTGTGTGGAGGATGTTCCGCCCGTGGTACCCACCAGGGATCCGGGGCGTGCAGAGGAGCGGAGAAAACAGGGAGATGCTGTGGCTGTGGGGAGCAGCGAGCAGAGCTGCCGAGCCCCGCTTCTCCCAGCTGTCCTGATCGGGAACCCGGCGTGCTCTGACCAAAGAGCAGCAGAGGTTCATTTTCACAGGTGTCGCCGGGCCGAGGCACCCCGAGCCCTGCAAAAGGCACTTTCTCTGCTGTGTGTTGTGAGGGTGGTGTGATGGCGTGCTGGGGTTCATCATCTCCTCCTCCCCGCTGGCTGCAGCCAGGGGGTGCGATGCCTGCAGCTGGCAGCATCACTTGGGGAACAAAACCCCCTCGTGGGGTCCTGTGGTGTGCGTAGCATCGACCTGCTGCTTGTCCCTGTGGGGCTGCAGGCAGCTCTGGGTGGATGTCTTGGAGAGGATAAACTGCAGCTCACGAAAGACAAGCCTAAATTCACTCTTTACTTTACGTGGTGTCTCCCTTGAACAAATCCATGAAGATGCTGGGGGGAACAGCTAGCTCTACATGGAGCGTGGGAAGTGCCTGGCTGGGAAGCTCCTGAGTTCAGTGGTGTGGTTGGAGCCACTTTGTTCTTTTCCAAAAATTAGATAAAATCTAAGATATTTTCCCAGAAAACTCTCTGTCTCTTCCCCCTCTCCCTGACAGAGGCTGCAGAGCAGAAATGCATTTGGAGCCCCTTGGGCTTTTCCCACTGAGCACTTGGCTTATTAAAATATTTGACATCAGGGTTCTTTATTACCTGCAATAAAAAGCCTCTGCTAATCTTTAACATGCAGTGTGTCAGAGAAAAAGGATTACATAAAAAACCCGTTTATGGGAGTGTTACTAAAACTTGTAAAAAGGAGTAAAAGTGAATGATGACTGGAAAAACTTCAATTTGTAACAGCAAAGGTGCTGCCCAGCCAGGCAGTGCCCAGGAAAAGTGTAGTCCAGGCCTGAACCCACGGCTCAGTGCAAGGAGGAACTTGCACCTTGCTCCCTCTCCACCTTTGATGTGCAGAGATTCCCAAGCCTGCTGCTTTTCTCCCCAGAAGTCTTAATTCAAAACTTCTTCAGCAAACCACCCTGGGCACATCTGTGTTGAAGACTGTCTGGGGGCATGACTGGAGCTCCAGCACTGCCCTGTCCCTCTGGCACTTGGGTTCAGCATTTTATGACATCTTTCCCTCTTTTATGTAGTTTGGAGAGGTTTGAATGTAACAAAATTAGGCTTTCCTGCAAGATTTAGGTTTTTACAATGCTGCCTTTTAACACAATACCTTAATGCCTTGAGGGTTTTGGTATTTTCATCTGCTACAGGAGGGTGGGATAGATGGGCTGTGGTCCCAGGGTGAGACGGCAGCACCATACCTGCTGCTTCAATAACCTCATAAAAATATTTCAGTCCTCTAGAAGGATAATTTCATCTCAGTTTCTGTTCAAGACAAGGTCTGGGAGTGTCTGAGCTGTAATCGCATGGACATGCCTGTTCCCAGAGCTCAGCTATTGGATTTCAGACAAGGGAGAAGAACAGCATCAGGTGTCAATTTTTTTTCCTGCTCTTTCTACTCCACAGACTATTTTTAATATTATTTTTATTGCATTGTAGATAAACAGCAAGTGGATGAGTTCCCGTGAGAAGCAGGGTCCATCCACCATTCACATCAGCTTGGCTGAGGGGAAAGTACAGTCGCATGAGAGACTTCAGTTCTTTTGTGCTGAAAATTCCCCTCTTTTTATGATTTCATTATATTTACCAAAGCTGGTTCACATTAAGCCATGAAACCAGTGCTGCATCACTCCACGGTGGCGGGAGGAATGGGAAAGGGTTGTTTCAACAACTCTGTCGCCCCAACTGCTGCTGACAGCAGCTTTCAGAGGGGGTTGAAAAGGACCCTCTTCTGACTTCCCCTGTGTGATTGTATAGTGGGGTTAACATGTCTTGCTTTCCCCAATGCTTTGATCTGCAAGAGGGTGTTTGAGTTGGTCCAAAGCAGAATATTTATGGTAGCACTGCTTTGGCTTCAGCTTGGGAGATGCACCGTGGCTCCGTGTCCCACCAGGCCTGGAGAAAAAGCTCCAGTGCATGTGCTGTGCTGGCTCATCCCCATCTGGGAGGGCAATGCCAGCTGCCTCAGATGCTTGCACGGGACAGGGATGTTTACTTTGTTGGCCTGAGTGTGACTTGGGCACTGTGAGTCTGGCCATGAATTTGACAGATCAACCAACCCGTGGATGTGCTGGCCTCGTCAGTGTGTGGTGGATTCCAGAAGGTCCCAGGTGGATACATTCTGGGAAAGCAGTTTTTGAAGGACAGATGCTGTTGAGTGCTGGGACTGTGTGTGCTCAGGCAGGGAGACTGAGCATGAGGTCAACAATAGGATGTGTGTGACCCACAGGAAGTCTCCATCCGTGTGTGATGCTGATGAATTTGGTGACAGACCCAGCAGACAGCAGCGTAAGGAGTGGGAAGGAGATGTGGGAAAGAGCTGATGGATGCAAAAGGCATCGGAGAGCTGGAGCATCTTCTGCAACTGCAGTCAGGATAAGGTCTGGAGGTGGGACTGGTGCCATCTGGGGAGATGAGCGATGTCAGACAGAACCAGAGGGGACCCTACTTTATGCTACATCTGCCCCTGGGAGTTACAGCATTAGATCTGGAAGAATTTCTTGCTTTTATGCTGGAAGCTGAGACCTCAGAGCAAGGACCCTGCCAGATGAGGACTGGAGAGAAAAATTCTTTTCTGTGGTTGCGTTTTTGAGAAGCCAAAAGTCAGAGGTTGGTTCTTCAAAGGCAGGCCCTGCTCTGCAGATGGGCTGCCTCCCACTCCCAAGCATCTCCCTCTGGTGAGCACAGATCAGAATGGAGCTGCTCAGATCTGAGCTGCTTCCTGAAGTCATATGTGAAACAGCTGTAGGGAATACGTAGGTGAAGTTTTGGGAGTGGAACTGGGATCTCCGTGAGGGTGTTAGTATGGTATTTAGTGCAGGCTATGGGGGATGAGGCCTTGGTTTGGGGAGCCCCAGCAGGGTTCTGGGGGGTCTTGCTTATCCCCTGTGTCCCTGGTGGGGGTGGCACAGCCCCTGATCTCCAAGGGATCAGTGGTTCATCGCTGGGGCACCTTTTAATGGGGTGGCAGCACTGCAGTGATAGTGCTGTGTGACCCCATGCTCAGGGATGCTCAGACCTTGCCCTCTGGGCCTGCTTCCAGCTCCTGACTTGGCCAGTGTGCCACCCTTCCACGTGACCCGGGGGTGACACACAGGCTGGGTCTCTGCCCTGGACACTGCCCTGCTCCAGGCTGGGTGCAGGAGATAAAGCCCCGCCAGTGAGCAGAGCCAGGAACCTGCTCAGCAGGAAACGCAGCCTCCTTGTGCCACTGAAATCTGCTCCCCACCTCTTGGCCTGAGGCTAGGGCTGGGCCTGGAGGGGATAAATAGATGGTGGGTGCTGACAGTGAGGAAGTCAGGAGGTGAGATGAGAGCAGTCTTGGTGCTCTGGAGGGTGACAAACCTCTCACAGGAGGAGCTTCTGGATGTCTCCCTGACTGCAGCATGATACCTTCGGAGCAGAGGGAAGGATCCTGCATTTGAGTTCCTCCTTGTGCCTCCCCAGGACCAGGAGCTGGTGGCACTGGGACTGTGCTCTCCGTGTGTGTGGCCGAGTCCCTGTGCTCCCCTTTCTGCCGTGACCCCATCAGCACAGCAGGGCTGGAGGCCAGCCTGCCACTGCAGACACTGAGTCTCCACGTTTTCCAAACATCATTCCCTGCGTGGGCTGAGTCGCCATCTCCTGGCTGCAAACCCAGCAGAAGGTTTCGCTTCACACCTTGCAGCCTCTCCGTGTTTTCTTGCTGCTCCCTGCAGCTGGGAGATTCTTAAAGGCGCCGGTGCCTCCCTGATTCGTCACGGAGGGGAGCAGAGATTTCCCCCTGCGTGCCTCAGTTAAACACGGGATTTGCTTCCTGGAGCAGGGCAGAGGGTTGGTACCCACAAACCTGCTCTGGCAGGAATTTATGGCACCCGTTGGGAGCTCCCCACCACGGTGTCCTCCTTCAGGGGCCTCCTGGCATCTGCTGAGAGGGACCAAGCAGCACTTAGGGCCCGCGGGCCGAGGTGGAGTTGAATGCCTCCTTTGACACCAAGAACCAGACCGAAACTATGTCAATGGAGAGAGCCGGGGTGGCTTTTCCTGTTTTTCCTGTCGGAGGCTTTGAACTGTGTCCTGCAGGGTCAGCGCACGGGGAGACACCTTGGGCTGGGATGGGGAGGGTCTGAAATCCTAGACCCTGGGAAAGGGGAGACCCGCTTGCCTGGGAGAGCCCTGAGAGCCCATCCATCTCCAGGGCATTAGCCAGGAAGAAGAATTTGGGGACAAGTAGTGACCCATGATTTATTTGAGAAGCTGCGTCTACCCTCCATGCAATGCCATTCCAGCTGGTTCAGCTGCTATAGGTAAGAGTGTGGTCTGGAAGGAAAACTTTGAATGCCCCAAAGCCACACGCCGGTGTAACTTGAAGGAGACACCTGGGCTGCAGCCCACCTCTGGGTTTGGGAATCCCACATGGATATTTTGGGATATGCTCCAAGATGCTCCCTGCCCAGACCAGGCAGGTGGCCCCAAGTCAGGAGTGCAATGAAGGTACAGCTGAGTCTGTAGGGGCAGATTTTTGGGGTAGGGGTTTCCCAAGGCTCAGTGACCCAATCTCATGCTCTTGTACAAAGAGACCAGCACAGGACCTCAAATCTCCCAGCTGTCAGTCCTGTCCAAAAGTGGGTAAAAGCTGCTGGGACAGGGTGACAGCCCAGCTCAGGACAAGCAGGTACAGCCTTGGGGTGGCTTAATACACTGATTGAGTCCCCTATGCTGCAAGGGTTGCAGTCTGAGTTTATTGCTGCATAAACCATAAAGATACAAAAGCTGATAGCACGGGACTGTTTCTCCTGGTGTAGAAAGGTGTTTTATACTGTAGTCTGTTGTTCTGCACGTGGAGCAAGGGGCAGGTCATACCTGCAGGGCTCCTTCATAATCCCCAGCTTCAAAGGTGTCTGCAGGAGAAGCTGGGGAGCAGTGCTGGGTAGTTAAATCAGCTCTACTAGAGAGGCTGGGCCCTGGGCCAGCAGCAGATCCCCCACCACCGAAAACGAGTGTGCAAAAGAAATTCTGTTTTGCTGTCCCCAAGTGTCTCAGGATTCTGCTGACGCAGACGAGTCAGTCCGGGGTTGTGGCTTTCTCCATCCAGGACTTACAGAGACACAAAGTCTCCTCTGGGTGGGCTTTCCCTGCCACCCTCTGCCCAGTCTGGTTATTGCAGCAGCAAACGGATTTATGGGTGTCAGGCTGTGAGTTTTAGCGGCCCAATGGAAATCTCCGCCAGGGTTAAGCTGGAGCACCAGAGTGATTTTTATTCTTCTGCTGACATCTAGTGTGTGAAAATCTGTAGCACAGTGTACTCAGTACTTGGGAAACCTGGATATGGGAAAACCGGGGCTGTTTCTTGCTGTATTCATGGCCAAGCAGATACCAGCATCTTCCTCCAGTTCCTCTGTGGGAGCCTCAGTGACGTAGGTGACCACCAGCAAGGGAGGGATCCTGCAGGCTGCTGCTGGCTGGTGTTTCCAGGTAGAGCTGCTGAAAATTAATCCTAACCAGAGCAGGAGGATGAATTTGGCGTGGATTGTCACCCAAGCCTCCTGCTTGAGGCAGTGTTTGATAGGTGGTGAATGTGTCAGTGGAGATAAGGAGCTGCTGCGTTATCATGGAGATGTGTCCTCTGCTCAGGGCCCGCTCTGGGATGGCAGCTTATCCAGGAGGCTCAGTGTGCATCTGTGCTGGATGGGGAAGAGGGGGAAAGTGGAGCAGTCTTGGGTTTGGCTCTCTCCCCCTTATTCTGCTTCTGGCCTGGTTTCCAAAAGTTACCTCAGGTCAGTGAGTTCTCCTGTTGAAAGAATCTCTTTTTAATGTCTAATGGTGGTGAATGAAGCTTATTAATGTCAGATGGTGTCCTGGATATGGGATTGGGAACTGTGGCTCCATCTCCTGATGCTGCACGAGGGGCACAGTGTATCCTGTGGAGGTAACAGGACACTGCCTGGCCTTGGCCCTGCCCCAGCACGTCCCTCCCCAGTTTAATTTTTTTCATTTCCTTGTGTTTCTCCTCTGCTGTGACAGGAGCCTGGCTTTCAGCCTGCAGGGCCGTTACCACTTTATCACCCTTTATCACCTCGCCAGCACTCAACTTGCTGGTCTGGAGCACTCAAAATGACCCAAACTCAGACTTGAGATGGGAAGCTTTGCACATCCCAAAGTAACATCAAGGACGGAGAGGACCTGCCCTGTGCCCTGACTGGTTTTGTCCCTATGGCACCCACAGGCAGTGGTCATCCAGTGGGGCCCCTGCTCCTGCCCCACGTGAGAGTGCTGGTCCAGCTGGTCCTGCTGGTCCCTTGTTCCAGCCTGGTAAATCCTCCTGACACCACTATGGGACATCTGGTGGTTTCAGGGCTCTGTCGTGTCACAGCACAGGATGGAGCCAAGCAAATGCTCCTCTGTCCTTCCATGTAAAATATGCTTTAAGGTACAAAGTGCTGTGGGAAATCTCATGCTGAAGAGTTTACACTGTTGTTCACATGATTTTGTTTTGTACAAAACCTCTCAAATCTTGCCAGAAGTCAAGGTTTATTTCCCCATCCTGAGGGTATTTAATCCTTATCTCATTAACTTTGATTTTCATGTACAATTGCTGAAGAGAGAAAACGACAAAAACATTTTGTATTAGGGAACAGATCAGACATAAATTTATCCTGAAGCCATCCAAGATGCTTATCAGCATGTTTTTCTCTCTTCCCTAGTTGCATGAGCTTGCAGAAAAACTGGTTTTGCGTGGCTTTGGCTTTCTGAAAGGAGAAATGATTGCTGGAGAAATTCCTTGGGTAGCACATCCCTGCTTAAAAGGGGTTGATGGTTTGAGCATGGGATAGGAGACAAAAAGCATCAACGAAATGGGATCAAGCTGGGGTACGCTGGGCAATGGAAGGACTTGGATCTTGAAAAGGAGAGAGATTTTTTTTCCCAACAGTTTATGCAGAAAAGTGTCCTCTGGACAGGGTGTAACTTACTTCTGGAGTTAAAACCATCTGCTTCTTGCTTTCAGCCTCAACCAGCCCAGGTTTATAAAATAAAAAAGAGGTGTTAAGTGTGATTATTAAGCCAAATCTCACACTCTCCCTCAGATTTTGCCGAGGCTGTACCCAGGCACAGGCTGTCTGGAGGCAGAGCACATCAGGGCATTCTATCAGCCAAATACCCAACTTTGCTCTGAGTAATGGGTGAAAACTAGCTCTGGTAAAATCACTTTTTTGCAAAGTTGGAATGAACTCTGCTTTAAAACTGCTTGAAAACCAGACTTCTGCCAAAAGGAACTTTTGCCAAATATCACGTCAGCAAAAAATAATAGGAAAGGGCAGTTATTTTTTCTCATTTTAGTACTTTCCATCCACCATCCCCTGGTGGATGGTGGATTCCTACTACCTGTATGAGGTTAGAAAGGAGAAAACGCCCCCACTGTACACACAGAGAGGTGAAAGTGGGAAAGCTGAGATGGCTTGGGGAGAAGATTGTGCTGAGCAGGTTCCTTGCAGAGCTGCCTTGCCAAAATGAGGGTAGGGTTAAGCCTCAGCATTCCTGGGGGTGGGTCTCAGGAGCTCAGGTGTGGCCTCCAGGACAACAGCACCAGCTTGCCAGGCTTTGGGGAGAACTTAGAACATGCCTCTCCCAGCAGAAGTGCCCCCAGACCTGAGGCTGGAGTGTCCATCCCTGTGGTGTGGGGCCTTGAGGGCAGCATCTTCCCTGGGGACAAAGGGGGCCCAGAGGACACTGTTGGTGGGGAGTGCAAAGGGTGCACCCAGATCTGCCCCGTGCAGGCTGGTGTTGAACGGCTCAGTGGAAGCAGCCAGTGCTCAGGAGAGCAGGAAGGATGGCAGTGGTTACGTCCTGCATTTTGGAGCTGCCCCGGGGAACTGGGAGCTGTGGATCCACAGCCCCTCCATGGGTACTGAGCTGACAGCCTGTGGATTGGAGCACTTAACTCTATACCCAGAAACATGATCATGAGTGATCAGCCCAAGTAGGTGAAAAGCAAATATTTTCAGGTATAGCCCCAGGAGCAGGTTTGATAGGCAAGTGGGAAAGAGTGAGGTTTGAGAAACAATGCTCTTTGTCCTTTGCCTGTATGGGTTTGCTTTCTCCCCTCGGGAGGAGCAGGTCTCCATTTCTACAGAAAGTGTAGGGATGGAAAGTTTAATAAAACTTATGGCAAAAAGGGAAAACTTTGTGTGCAATGAATGTTCTGCCCTGCACCTTCCCCTGGCTGCCTGGACAGCTCTGCTCATGGGTGAGGGTCAAATGGCCTGAGTGTGAGTCTGGGCCTGCAGAGCCTTACCCTGGCAGGGATGTCTGTGCCTGCTGTTTTCCACCTGCCTGAGATGCTCTGAAGCAGTTGGCAGGGCTGGACCATGCACCAGCTCTCTGAGGCTGGGCACTGGCTGCTTGGCAGGTCTTCTTCCACCACTCTACAGATTTCAGGCTTGACTCTCTTCCCCTGGGTAAGAGCTTGGATGGGATTGCTGTTTTATACTCCCCTCCCAGCAGTTTTTAAAGCCATGGATGGCAGGATTGCATTCGTACAAGGCACACTGCCTGAGTTTACTTATTAGCGAAAGTTTTATTTCCTGCTGCTGCAGTTGCAGAGTGCCATACCCGCCTGTAAGATGCCTCTGACACAAGCACTGTAGCCAAAAACAGGGGAACTTTTCTGTTTATTTTGTGGCTAGGAGTGCTGTGAACCCAGGAATTCCTCCAGGTGGATGCTGTTCCCAGCATTTGCAGTGGGCTGAAGGACAAACTGTCTCTAACCAGGTGAGCTGTGGAGTCTGATATCTGTTTTTACTTATTTTTTGTGAAGTTGCCTCTGAGGGCACATCTTGCTTATAAACAGCCTGGTGATGTCGCCAAGTGGAAAAAGCAAATCCCAGAAAATGAGCCAGGCTGGAACCCACCAGAGCCCACCAGTACACCACTACCTCTCTGCGTGGTAAGGTCACCACTTTGGATTTGCAACATCACACTGGCTGCTGTGACAGCAAGCACAGCAGGCTGGCAAATTCATGGATTTTTTTTTTTTTAATTAATTGCTAAAAGTGGAACTTTTCAGAAGTCCTGATAAAACTTCCCTGGAGAATGTGTTTCAAATCCAGGAGGGACTTTCTTGTCAGGCCCAGAGAGAATGAGAGACAGCCAGATAAAAAGGGCATGAACCCGCAGTGTGAGCAACAAAGACCAAACTCCCGGCCCATCTCCCACAAGACAAGATGCATGAACTCAGCATTCTGGTGAGTCCCCCAAGACCAGGGTCAGGCTGGGAGCTAACTCTGCTTTATCTCCTGCTGAATAATTCCAGGTCTCATCTTGACAGGGAGTGGGAAAACCGTGGATTACAAGACGTTTTCAGAACTGATAGCGCTGTTTCTTGCCCTGCTTTAGTGACAGGCTATGATGAGGCGTTAGCAGGTTGCGGGATGATCAAAGGCAGAAGGGAGGAATTCCCCGTACCAAGAGGGATGCTGGGTCTCACTCCAATGCCACCTTAGAGCAGAGGGCAACAAAGACCAAGGTTTTATGCTTCCCCACTTTGACTTTGTCCTGGTCTTTCTTTACAGTGATAAACAGCAGCAGTCAGCTGATAGTGATTTATTATGTGGAAAGCCGGAGCTTTATCGGTGTCCCTATCCCGGCTCCTTTTAAGTCTCCACTAGAAATCTCAGCAAGATAAAAACTGGCTGAGTTTGTATTCACACAAGGTAATGTGGCTGAGCCTCATAAATCCCAGCAGTATATAAATATCACCCCAGTTTCCCCAGCAAAGGCAAAACTACTGTGTACCAGCAGTGAGGAAGAGAAAGGCTTGTGCTGCCTGGGATCAGTGTTGGAAAGTGCTTTGCACCCCAAATATCGGCAGAGATGGGACTCAAGCACGAACCTCGTGGTGTGTTCAGGTTGCTGAACCAGCCTCTCCCAGCTTCAGGCAGCAATAATTTCTGATAAAAATGAGAGTGGAGGCAGCCATGCAAACCAGCCCTGACGCCTGTAGGCGGCACGAGAGCGTGTCTGATCCGGGCTGGACAAACAGCCCTGTGCTGTGTGCAGCTCTGCAGGAGCCACCTGCAGGTCTTGGCATCATGAAGACCCTCCTAGTCTCAGTCCCCCACCCCTGTATGTGGCTGTGGGTGGGAGGATGCAGGGGTGCAGCCCCAGGCTGTTCCCCAAAGTGCTGCGAGGCTGATGTGGGGTTGCCCAGCGTGAAGCTGGAATCAGGCCCCACATCTGCAGGTGCTTGCTAAATCCTCCCTTCGGATGGAACCGCTGCAGCGCTGGCCAGCAATTTCTCATCCTCTGGACAACACAAGGAGCTGTTCCTGCACAGCCAGGGCCCATTGTCCCAGTCCCTACACTGAGCTAGTCCCAGGTACCACAGCCCCTGTAGTGCTGGGGCAATGATCATTACTCCCTTTCCTTTTATCCCTGAAGAGACCTGTGGGATCAAAATGATGCTGTTTGCAACTGGACCATCCACCCATCACACCTCTGTCCCCCAGCCAAAGACAGGGAGGGTCCTCAAGGGTAGGTCCTGGGTTTGGTGGTTTTTTTTACTGCCCTGCATTTTAGGGGGAGGTTTGTAAGAGATTCCCTGGAGATGCTGGGTGAAATGCCTCTCACCTGTCTCAGACACACACCTCTACCAGCAGCAGTGCAGCACATTCCAGAGGCATCTGTCTCCTGCCATCGACTGCAGAGAGAGCCTCAGGTATTGGGTTAAGACACTTAAGAAAGAAAATCAAAATTAAATAAATGCTTATGGATTAAACTCCTTGGTAGGAGGCTCTTACAAGGGACTCAGTTTACTTTCATTCATTTAAGGAGATCTAAACTGAGTCATGGTCATTTTAATTCTGCCGAAAACAGTACAAAGGAGTAAAATGTGACTTATCTTAATCCACTTGAAAAATCAATTTGATTTAATTTTCTTGAGTGTCTTGCATAGTTTGCCTTTGATTTTTCACATGTTAATTGGTTTTATTGTGGCTGACTGAAACTTAGCATGGCCATAGCTTCCCTCAGTCACAGAAAATGATCCTGTGGCTGTGTGCAGACTTGAAATGCAAAGCTCCTATGTTGGATGCCCATGATGGAGGATGACCCCATGAACATTTGCACAGGATCACAGTGGTTAGAAGGTGCCTCTGGAAGGTTCAAGTCCACCCCCTCTGCTTAGAGGAAGGTCAGCTGGAACAAACAGGACCACATCCAGTTGGGTTTGAATATCTACAAGGATGGACACTCCAAAACCTCTTTGGGTAAATTTTTCCAATGTTTAACCACCCCAACAGTAAAAAAAAAAAAGTTTCTCTGATGTTTCAAACCTATTCTTTTCTATTTTTCTGTTTCCTCCAGCATGTGACACATGGCTGGAGATAACCAAAAAGTGACCATCACTGCAGGGGAACTGCTACATGAGAGTGGACTGCTGTAAGAGGTGTGCTCTGGGACCCAAAGTCACCTTTGCAGCACCTTACACCCAGGGCCAGGACAGAAATGGGTGGGAAGCTGAGAAAACTCCCTGCACCCGCCATGGCTCTTCAGCAGCGTGGATCAAGCTGAGTGCAGAAACTGGTGGAGCTGCACAGACTGCTGAGAAACCCCAAATTTCCACCCCTCAAAAGTCAGCAGAGCCATAAGAAAAAGAGGCTTTTACAAAGCACTTTGCAGAGTAGGTGAGTCCATGATCTCTTCCTTCTGCAGGTGGGGAAAATGAGGCAGCAGTTAAAGAAACCATTTGCCAGTGGTTACCTGGCAGAGAAATGCATCCAGGTGCATGCCCAGCACTGGGCCAAGTGCAGTGGGGGTGCCAAGTCACTGCCTTTATCCCAGCTTTACTTCCAGCCTTGGGGCTGTGATGGAGAAATGCTTATTGTGCTCTCTGTGCAAAACAAAAACAGAAGTGCCAAGGTGGGGTAGAAGGAAAGAAAAAGCACCAAGGCATGGGAATCTGCTCATGGTTTTAAAAAGACTTGGATAAAAGCCAGATTTTAATTTTTGATGGTTTTCCTGGAGAGAAAAATACCAACAAAATACCAAAAAAAAGAGAGGCCAAAACGAAGCCATTGACTGTTGAAATCCAAATGTTTTAAGTTTATTCTCATTAAGCCTCTGTAGAAATATGTGAAATGGAAAAAGAAATCTGCTTTCTTATGATCCAGTAAGTCATAGAATCGTTAAGGTTGGAAAAGACCTCCAAACTCATCAAGTCGTTAGATGGTCCAACAGGATCCAGTGTTTTGGGGATGAAACTGGACAGTAGCACCCATTTCCAAAGTAAGGGCAGTAACAACCACATTGCCTTAGCAGTTCCAGGGTGGCTTTTCCACTGCCAAGGGCCAGGGAACGAGGGGCTGTATAGCTAAAGGAAAAGCTGCTGTGGAGATGGGTGTGTAACAGCTGGTGCTTAGAGAGGCTGTTTGGACTGTGCTATGAGAAACGCCAAATTACACAATTAAATCAATCCCTGTTGGTTTTAAGCCTTATGGATCTGTATTCCCAAGGGGGGACTAATGGATTTACTGCTGTTTCACCAGTGCTCATTACAGGAGTGTTTTGTTCCAAGACGCTGGAGCGGCGGGGCTGTAAATCGCACCCCCATCAACCCCAGCAGACGAGGATCTGATGCTGTGGAGGGTCCAAAGGGAACAACGTGGATGAAGCAGAGGTTTCCCACAAGCTCTGTGGCCCCAGGGGACTTTGAAATGAGGATTTGAGAAGCACTGGGGCTTCAGTGAGCCTCCAGCAATCCCAGCAACAGGGCAGAGCACTGCTTCTCTTCTCTTCGCAGCCTGGGGCTTCCTTTCTCCTGACAGTGTGTTGTTCTCCTGTGGGGGCACCACAGCTGGAACATCCCCAGATGTGTCCAGATCTGTGCTTGTCCTGCAATAAATCATGTAAATGAGATGTGCTCCAGTCCCCCCTGACGTGGATAAAAGGAGAAATAGACACAAAACTCGCACATTTGAGCTGTTGCAGACATGGCACCAGCCACGGACCCAAATCCCGCATTCAGCTGCAAAACCAACTCCTGTATCCAGGCTCAGGCTTTTCATCCCCAGCAAGGCCACACCAAAATTCCATTTCCCAGCACCAGTGTGTGGGTGCTCCAGGCTGCAGGAGGGGATCATGGTGGTGACACTGTGTGCAGCCCATGTCCCAGTGCCACAGCTGAGGGCAGAGCTGCTGAAAACTCCACCCAGGGCTGGCTCTACTGCTCTCAGCTCTTGCTTGAGCTTGGCAGCCCGTGCCTGGAAGTTACATATTTTATCCCCTGCACACCAAGCTGCTTCATCCCCAGGCTTTGTTCAGGGATTGCCATGCAAATAAGCCGCTGCTGCCTCAGACTGTGATAATTAAAAGTGAAGTTGTAAAACAAGCAGCATCAATTTTTGGTGCACGTCCCCAGCAACACATGGTGATTGCACTGAGTTAGGAGACATTTCCAGCTACACAGCAAACTCTAAATAGCCTGGAGAGAATACATGGGAATTTAGCTTGTGCAGCAATTTCAGATGTCAAAACAAGTTTCCTTGTTAATATGAAACTATTTGGACTTTGCATTTTTAATTAAAGCTTTTAATTATCCAACGGTATTTTATTAGCTTTTATGAAGACAGCTGCTTTACACGATGTAAGCCAAATCTGGGCTCTGAAGCACTATTTGTCCGAGACAGGGTTTCAGATGCAAACAGCCTTCATCGTGAGCAAATGGGGCAGTTTAATTTAAACTAGAGTTTACTGTCCCAGCTTGATTGAAACTCTTTTATGGCAGAGACAATAAACAGCCTCGGTGGGAGTGTTTGTGGACCCACGGCTGGGAGGGGATGCTGTGCCTGTCAGCCCTTCCCAGGTGAGCATCAGCTGCCTCTGGAAGGGATTTCTCTGCCCACCCCACCTCCCTTCTCATGTTGTTTTGTCTTTGAGCACTGGATTGAGACTGGCTGGAAGCCTTTTGCACCCCTGTGATGGGTTTTGAGGTGCCTGGTGGGTCCCCAGCAGTCTCTCTCTCCAGCACAGGAACTCAGGGGAAGTCACTGGGCTCTGGTCTGCAGGAGGTCAGGCTCCAGAGCTGTTCTGTGCTTGCTTTGCAGCACTGCGATCACATCTTCATCAAGAAACGGGAGGCACTTGTGGCCCTGTTCCTTACGTGAATGACTTATTCACTGGGATTGTGTTTACAGCTGTAGTGTGGCCTCCTTTGGTTTACATCGTGACAGTGGTTGAACAGATTGTGGAAGCCTTTATGTCCTGGCTGTGCAGGAGGTCAGGCAAAGAACAGAATTCCCATTGCAAGGGAAGAGCTGACAGTCAGAGCAGGATTCTGGCTGGAGCACAGCCTTGTACTGAGCTCAGCACTCCAGTTTGAGACCTAAGTCTTCATCATTATCAAAAACCATAAAAATATTCTAAAATCATCTGTAAGTTGCTGAGATAAAGGCAAAGCAGGCAGCTTTTGAGCAGTGATGCAGGTCGATCCAGAGACCTGGGAGCTGGCAGGATCAGGGGCTGAAGAGATGATAGCTGTGCCTGAAGCTGAGAGGGCAGCTCAAGACCCCCTGCGTGCATTTCTGTGTTAGAAGACAGGTCAGAAGCACTGGTGCTGGGCAGAGCTGTTCTCTCCAGACCTGGAGCAGCTGCTGGTACTGAACTTTCTTCTGCCCTCTTTTGTGTTTTGGAGAACCTAAGGTGGGATTGGTCCAGGTGGAAGGCTGCTCAAAGGAGATGCCACTACCCCCAAGCTTGGCATGTAGGGGCCACAGGACGGAGATGAGGACACTGCTCACGGACACGTCTGCAGGCTCGTGTATGGGTTGGAAGATCAGGGAAACTCCTGCATCAAAGATGCTCTGAGACAGGACAGATCTTGCCCTAACAGCACCAAGGCTGAGAAGGAGACCCCAGGACTTAAAATTCCCTTTCCAGCAAGTAGTTATGCCCCAATGGCAAACCACGGGGTTTTATTCACCCCTTGACAGCCCCTCTTTTGTTCCTTCTTCCCCCTTGGGATCTCTAAGGGATGGTTTCCAGAAAAAGATGCAGTATTCTGTGTCAGTATCCAGCCTTGCTGCAGTCTCTCAAGAGCTCGTAATGATGAAGATTTAATGCAAATCGAATGGACTTTTCATCTTAGCAGAAAAGTATTTACAGCCCATTAAGTAGATGGGAAAACTGGTCATTTTTTTTGGAGGGGAGCAGAGGGAAAAAAAAATAGTGCTGTGTAAAAGTGTGGCCACAAAAGGCTCTTAAGCTTGAGAAATTTAGCCTGAGAAATTTATCAGCTTTGAGGATGGAAAACTCATCATTTATATATAAAAATATATCACTTTTAATTGCAAAGCCAGCTTCAGCTTTACTCATTAGCTACTCACACTACTCTGCCAAGTTACACAGTGGTGAGCTGGCTGGAATATTTTATATGGCATTTCATCCTGGACCAGAAGAGTCAGCATATGGCTCCACCAGCCTGTGTTTTCTTCGGTCACAGGATGGGGAAATGAATTCAGAGAAATGGAGAAAGGCTGAGAAGCAGGACAGGAAGAGGAAGGCGAGTGCCTGGGAATGCTCTAAGGCATCAGTCAGGGATGAGCAGCCCTGGCACTCTCAGGTGTCTTTGGGGCTGCAGGGCTCTGTGTCTGCTCCCAGGCTGTGTACCAGGGCTGATGGTGAGGTATCAGACACAGGAGCATCTTGGGTGAGGGGACTTAATCTACCTTTAGGAGGTCTGACCCCTCTCCTTCCCCCAGGTCACATCCACATGCCCTCCCAACGTGTGCTTACACCACCCTCAAACACCTCTGATAAGGTCCTGACTCTGCTGGGACAGCCAATTTCTGCACCTAATCACTCTCACTTCTCAGACAGTTTTTCTTAATGCCTTGCCTGAAATATTTCCATTTGTAGCTCCTGGCCCCAGCTCTCTCCTTGTTTTACTGTTTCCAGATCATTTGAATAATCCCCCTCTCTCCTTTGATGGTATTTCCCTGGAGGTATTTATAGCATTATCACACTCCCCATTTAATCTCCTTTCTTACAAGCTATATAAAATTAAATTTCCCATCTCCTCTCCTTTGCCTGCTGTGCTCCTTCAGCTTTGTGTTTGTGGCAGCTTGGTTTGAGCTGTATCCAGACTGGGTTGACTCCTTCCAGTTTGCTGCTGCTCCTTCCCCACTGCCTCCATGTTCCTGGAGGCAGGAGATCCCAACCCATTCACATCAAGTCAGCTGCAACCCCCAGCCCCTGTGGGTGAGGAGCAGGGGACTGCACCAGTGGGAAATTTTAAACTGAAATGCTTTTTTTAGGGGCAAACCACATCTCTGGAAACAAAAGTCCCTTAGGAAATGTCTGCTCTAGATTCTTGCGTTCTGGAAGAAAATTTAAAAACGAAAACCCAGCAAAAATGGAAAATAGTTGATAAATTCAGAACTTGCCCCAAAGAAAGGAGACCTGCACTGTTTTTTTTTTCACCTGGTCTCCCAGGCCAAGCTGGATGCTGCACAAAGCTACTGGGAGCCTGCAGAACCTGGTTTAGAGGGATGTGGCTTTACCTCTGCAATATCCCAGCTCCAGAGGTTCTTATTTCAATCAGGCCCTGCCATGACTGACATAATATTACCAATTTAATAGTAACTATACTAACAATAGTTCCTTTGCAGCCTGGGGCAGCCTGAAGCCGTGGGCAGCAGTGGGGAATGGGGGCTGCTCAGGGGAAAGTGCCTGCATCGAGATGGATGTGATCCCCCTCAGTGGGCAGAAGCAGCTTACAGGGGAGAGGGAAAAATGAACCTTTGAAATCCTCGTATCTAATCAGTAACTTCGGAAAGATGAGATAGCAGCAGCCTGATGCTGACAGACAGGAGGTTTTGTGTAATATGGGTAGATGAATACAGCTTTTTGCCTTGAATGTGAGATAGTGCCTTCAAATCAAAAAAAA
>VYXC01000975.1:368285-407879 GCA_013397175.1 Platysteira castanea
TTCCTTCCCCACTTTCTGGCAAAGAAATTGGAAATGGGAGCCTGTGGAGAAGGTCCAGTGTTTATGTGCAAGCTGAAGGTTCTTACAGAAACAAAGAGAGAGTTTGTGGCTCCCACGGCCGAGCCTTGGGTGGGAGGTGCCTGGTTTTGTGGCACATGTCCCTCTTGCTGTGGTTGTGTTTTTCCCCCACTGGAAGCAGTGCTGGCCATGCACTGGTGTCTGCAGGACAGGAGGGTGAGGGCTCTGCCTCTTTTCTGGCTCATGGCACCCAACATCTTGTGCCACCCAGCAAACTGGGATTAATGGGTAAAGTTCACAGCAGCATCATTGTTTTGCGGGTGTGGGGTGCTGAAGGCAGCCCTCCCTTTCACAGTTACCTAACTGGCAAGAAATCAAGGGATGCTCAGAGCAAAAAGAAAAAAAAAATCAACCACAGCACAACAAACCTCTAAAAACATCAAGTCTTATGTCAAGCCTTAAGTCAAAGGACAGAACAGTAAATAATAGACCTGGTGACCTCGACTTGCAAATATTTACATTCCCTTGGCTTGGCTGATAGCAGGGGTTCCTCTTACCATGTCTCACCTAATTAGCAGCAGGCTGCAAGAATCTAGCGGTGGGTTCTGGTTTCTTTTTCACCTCGTTTGTAATGTGTGCCGCTCTCTGCTGGGCTGTGCAGTTTGCACGTCAGGAATAACACGTGGGGAAGGTGTGTGGTGACACCAGAGACTGGCAGGACTCAAGAGCACCAGTGACTTGGGGGACAAGGACAAGTTTCCACAGCCACCTGAGGAGTGCAGGTCTTGATCCCCTTCAGCCCTGACTGTAAAACCTGTCTGAGGGCTGCCAGAGAAACAAAGCTCACAAAGGACTGTGAGCTCCTTGATTTCAGCTGGTTGGATCTGTTCTCCTAATAAAATATTGGGTGTGCCACTGCTTCCAAGCAGGCTTCTCTTTACTCTCTTTACAGTGAGTTACAAGCAAAACAACTGGCTCTCGGACGAAAGCTGGAATAAACCCATCCTTCTTTCTATCTTCAGTGGCCTTTTCTCACTAGGATGCCAAGGGAAGAGGTAATGAGGAGGTGACCTGGAGCAGCTGAGGGCCTGAAGATCCAACCAGAAGGCTGTGGAGATGGACTCAGGGGTGCAGCAGAGCCCAGGCTCTGAGAGAGGCTGTGAATGTGCTCAGTGAGGAGGTGGATATGAGGGGACATGGCACGGACATGGAAGCACAGGACGTGTCTGTGGCTAGCTGGGATTTCCAAGAACGTTTTCCCTGCCATGTGTGTCACGTAACTCCCTTTTGGTCTCTCCTCCCTAAGTCACACATTTTCTCTCCAGGGCTCACGGGGGTCTCCCTCTGGCTTTCAAGGGTGAGTTTGATAATGACATTTTGTGCAGTCAGAAAAGAGCCACATTTCCCCAGGGGTAGCCCAAGGACAAGCATTGAAATTGTGACCTATTGGGCCTTCAACTACTGTGTGCTGGACCCCACACAGCCCCGTGAATGCCTCTTTATCTTCCTTTGCCATGCTCTCTGCTTGTCTAGGCTGGGGGCCTTGCATCATTCTTACAACACTCCTCAGACTGACCCGCAGTGCCCTGAGCTGTACAAACAGTCCCATGAGTGAATGTTATTCATGTCTCGTACAGAGCTTGCACTATGTCCTGGGCAGTGTGTTACAAACTCCTTAAAAGAAAAAGCAACAGAACGAAATCCAGCCAGCTTTACCCAGGGGCCAGCCAGCATCCCCTCTTCTTGTGCTGCAGCCAAGGAGGCTCCGGTGGGGCTGCGATTTGCTGCTCACAATAGCTCTCTGTGTCAGACAGGGGATGGGGAAAGCTTCCCCTCACAGGGCAGTGACTGCAGTGGTACGGCCGCAGTGACTGCAGTGGTACGGCCACAGTGAGCTGGAGCCCTGGGCAGGAGCATCCTGGGGGCTGCAGCAGCTGGATGCTGCTGAGGGCATTGGATGCAGAGCGAACCCGATCACTCCATCCCAGCCTCCCAACTATGACATGCTTAGGTCTGCACAGCTCCTCTCCTTTTGCAGCCAGATGTGTAGTGCCAGGGAGCTGAAATCCTGGCGTGACCCATCCCAACAGCCCGGCCCAGCCAAAGGCCCCCTGCACACCCCCAACGACAGAAAACTCCAAGCAGAGGCATCGGCCACGTTAAAATCTGAGTTGTCATTGCAACTCCTTTCCCTAAATTTGCCAGGCCAGGTTTATGTCTTTCAGTATTTAGTAAATTAAGCCTGATGTTGAGACATGCTGGCTTGGTGATAAATGGTGTGTTGAGAGATGGTTTATGGGGCCATCACAGGCCACTTTATCTGCTGCCACTTGCAAGTTGCTGATTCGTTCCTTTTTTATTTTCAGAGTTAATTTTTATTGATTTCTTCCCCTTGCATTTCCCGAGCCACAGAGGATGAGGGAAGAACAAACAAAAGCGGGTGCAGGAGGGTGGGACATCAGTCAGACTCCACTTGCCACCCTGGGTCACTGGGGCTGGGAGGGTGCTGGGCACTGGTACCCACCCGTGGCTCCCTGTGACCTGTGTGACATCAGCTGCTGGCCCTGACTGTGGCTCCAAGGACAGCTCCTGCTGTAGAACCCATTCCCAGGCTGGGATGCACATCAGAGTGAATGAGGGTTAGATGAGTACTGGAGAGGGATAGGAAGGGGTTTGGATGTGAGTGACCCTGCAGCCCCACAGCTGCCAGCCAGCCCAGCCCCCATTTTAACACAGAGTGGGGTGTCAAATACCAGATTAGAGGGAAAATATGTTTTTTTAAAGAAGGACCAAATGGAGCAGGCACATGAGGCAATGCTGGTGAGCAGCTTTTCCTTGCTGATGCCCCCCAGCCCTGTCTGGGTGGAGGGACCCCAAGCATGGTGTGGGCTGGCGGGGAGAGGGCTGGGCACCAGGAGATCAGGGCCCTCACGAGGGGTGACCCCCTGAAGGGGGTCAGTGCTGTGGGGTTTGGGGCTGTGCAGGGGGAAAGGGTCCAGGGAACCTTGGTACCCCAGTGGGAAACATATGGGGACCCCAGTGGCACAGGGATGGTAGGCCACAGGAGCTGTGGGGCAGTGGGTTCAGGCAAGGAGTCCCTCCATCCTGGGGGAGCTGTGCCCTGCAGCAGCCGGGCTGTGGCAGTGACCATGCCCGTCACTGGCTGTGGTGCCTCACACTCACCACAGCAGCAGCTGCTGTCTTGTCTGAAGACAACCCCCATTCCAGTGGATTGTGTGGGTGGGTGCTGGTGACCACGGTGCCACCTCCTCTCTGTGCAGTACCACCTGCTCTGCACAACTGCTGGGAGGGCACAGGAGGAATCACTGCAATTAACCTCTGGTGCCCTGACTAATCAACAGGCAGAGCATCCAAACACAGCTCCACTGAGCCTGGGGAGCAAAAGTGAGAGTGCTGAGCGGCCTCTTCTCTCCCCTCCCCATGGACACACACTTGCATTAGAGGGCCTGAGTGCTTTTATTTTGCTAAACCACTTTGAAGTGGAGACCAAATTGCACGTCTCCCTCCCGGCTCCCCTGAGCCCTCCCGGTTTTAATTAGCTCCATCTGATGTTCATAGGCTTCCAAGAAATAAATGTGATTTAAACTACTTTAAAAAAGCCGGTGGTGGCAGAGCACAGGGAGCTGTCTCAGCGACACTCAGGCTGACAGGGGACACGTGGTGAGCACAGCTCTGCCTGCAGCCAGGCTTAATCTGCCCCTCTGGCTGTGGCGACGGCTCTGCTGTGCATGTTTTCCATGTCCACAGGCTGAAGTTTGCAGCCAGGTTCCTTCCTGTGCTGAGGTCAAGGATCATGGAGAAAGACACTTCAACCTTTTTGCTGCACAGGCATCAGTGTTGTTCCCTCTGCTCCTCCATCCACTCCTGCTTTGCTCCAAGCTTTCTGTCTATAGTTCAGCTTCTCAGCCCAGGCTGAAAGGAGCATTAATGGGAAAGAAGTTATCTTCTCTCACTGCCTACAGATGCTTTCTGTACACAAATCTTTGCTGAGAGAGAGAACATCATCCCTGTCGGGTTGTGGAGTAACTTGAAAACAGAGTTCTAACTCACGGGGTTAGCAGAAAAAGGCCACAGTCCCGCAGGAACTGTGCTAGCCAGAGTCCTTTGAAACAACAGGGACAAAACCCCCTTTGAGGCTTGCACTCCCCTCTGCATTCCTGTGCTCCATACAGTCCTCAGGACAAGCTGCCTGAGGAGGGTTTTATTCCCACATGTATAAACTTTTACCTTGTTTTCCCTTGTTCTCCTGATGAGCAAAGCCAGTAAATCTCAGCAGTGTTTGCTCTTTTGATTTGGGGAACACTGAGTTGGAGTGTATCCCTCTTATCTTGTAATAATTAATCTGCTGTCTTCTGTTCTGGCTGTCAGCTATTAAGCTGCAGCGTGGCTGTGACTGGGGATTGGGTGAATGAGCTGATTGCAACCTCACCTCCAGGTCCTGCCAGTGTCCCAGTAAAATTCCAGGTGCTCTTACTGCAACCTGAATTGCAGGGAGCCTTGGTGGGAGGGAATTGGGCTCCCCTCCTTGCAGGGAGCAATTGGGAGGGAACCACAGTGTTCTTCAGACAGCCACAAGCATCCGAATCAGGCACCTCAAAACTGCTTGAAGGAACCAGACACGGAGGGGTAAGCCTCATCCTGCCACCACAAAATGTGTGTATTTCCTGTCTGCTTTCCCTCCATAGGGCACCCACTGGGTTTCCCTGCTCCAAAGGCCCTGATGTAGGTGAAAGCTCCTCCTGCTCTGGGGTGGGGATTCCCTGAGGGAACTGCTGCCTGTCTCAGTGGCAGAGGCTTCAGGCACCAGTTTAGTGCTGCTCTGTCTCCTTGTCACATGCTTTGGGTCTGTCCATCTCGTGTTCAGGGACACTGGGACCCTCTACAACCCAGCAGGTAGCACTTGTCCTGTCCCCAGGCCGTGGGGTGTCACACACTGACCTCCAGCTGCTCCAGAAGTCACTCTCCACATCTATGGAATGCTTTAAACTCCATGTGGCTGCCTGGGCCCCCACTGTGTCCTTGGGTCCACGTTTTGCAGTTTCCTACATTTTTACAGGTCCTGTTAGAACTGTTAGGCTGGGAGGGGTCCTCAGGCATCCTCTCCTTAAAATGCTCCCTCTCCCATCAGGGCAGGATCACAAGTAACCACAGCCAGCCTCTGCTTTGGGGAGGATGCAGCTCACTCCCCTTCCTCCTCCACCGGCCCTTGCAGCATGTATCACCCAAAAATGTGCGCTATTCCAGCCAGGACCATGCCCCAAAGAGTGCAGACTAGCAGCAGATTTGTTTTTTCTGGACTTGCTGTTTGCCTTTCAGCTTTATATCTGTAGGTATTATGTGTTTTGGGTTTTTTTTTTTTTAAGTCTTTTGTCAGTTCAGTGTACTTGTCTGGGTAGAAGATCTTCCATTTCGTTAACAAAACCTCGACAAGCACAGAGATCTCCCAGTGCCAGAAGGCTGGTGGAGTCCTGCTCAATCACAGCCCATCTCCTGGAGTGATTTCCTCCTCTGGAGAACTCTTCTGCTATCGAGTGTGATTGTGTGGTGTCACATTAGTGAGAGCTTTGCAGCTGTGATTCCAGCTGCTCTTTCCTGGACGGTATCCTGCTTATGATTAAAAAAATATATGAAGCAACAAGCAGATTTAATCACTTGGTGTCCATGTCGTATCTCCAGACAACAGACTGGGAGGAGGAGAGAAGGCTTTAAGGGAAGTGTTTTGGAGCATGGTTCAGTGCTCTAAAATATTGTTTATCAGTTAATTATACAAAAACCCCTCTCAAACCCAAACACTTGGAAACATTCAGTTTTTACAACCAGACATTTTCATTTTGTTTTCAGATCTGGTTCAAGACCTGGGATTTGCTCTCTGAAGCCCTGGATGATCTGGGAATCAACACAAGCTTGGGAAAGAATTGAGGGGACAGTGCTGCTTTTCTCTGAATTTATGTTGGCGACAACTTGCAAATTATGACTCAGTGCAATCAGGGTTAATTAAAGGCAGCCTGAGCTGGTGTTGGAAATGCAGTCACCTAACAAGGAAATAGGAAACACCATTCTCTCCCAGCCTGTTGATTACTGTGCTTGATTCTGGTTTGCACTTCTTCCACGCATCTTGCAGTTTGATTTTAAGAGCAGTATCTCTTGCCTTTTGGTCTTGGGATTTTTTTCTGGACTCAAGAGTCAGCAGCTCAGCCTGGATGATAGCTGCTCCTGTTGGTTTGCGTGTCTCTGGGCTGTCACAGGAGGCAGGCTCTCACCCTCAGCTTGCTGGCACGTGGCTGAAGAGGTGCTGCCAGAGGATGGTGTGTTGCTGTGCCAGCTGAATGAGACTTACAGGAGCACCCAGTGGAAAACAGTATTTACAATCCACTAGTTTGGTTACTCTTCATGGAGATACCCTTGGGTGTTTCAGGGGTCCCAAAGGGCTCCTTGCAGTTCTGTAGGTCCCAGCTCCCACAGGTGATGGATGTTACAACACTCAGACCACCAAATCAGGGCCAAGTATCTAAAGCCTCCTCTCCTTTGCAGGAGTTATTTGACCAGGATGGGTGGGCTCTGTGATACGCCATTGAGGTGATGCTCCTTTTAAACACATTTATTTATATATACATATGTCTTCATTAATCTCTTAAAAGGAAAGGTTGGAAACTCTGAAATGGTGTTGTAATTTTTGGTATTGCTTAGGACTGTGTCTGTCAGAATCAGTCACACCAATACTTTGAAACAGCTGCATTTGAGATCAAAAGGTGCCAGAGAATACTAAGGCACTAGAGGGCTTAGTTGAAGGCTATTGGCTGAAAACTCATCCTGTGGCACTGAGATCTGCTGAGAATTAACCCTGGTGAAATGTGAGGAGAGTCGAGACATTGAGAGCTTTAGAATGTTGCTTCTTCTGCCGAAGAACAGATGAATGAGTTGTGTCACAGTCCATGTGTTTTGTGCTGTGTCACGTCCTGGAGACCTGTGCCTTCAGGCTGCAGCTCACTGCCTCACCATTTGCTGTGTTCTGCCTCTCTGCCCATGTGCTGAGCTTAATGCCTGCAGCAGTGCATCAGGCACTATACTGGTCTCTAAATATATTAGTAATGTTCTTGTTACGGGGTTTAAGTTTCATTATTTGGACAGAGCTCTTGTGTGGGCCCCATCCTGCTACATGCACAGCAGCCAGGGAGATGCTGCATGCCCTCATCTCTCACCAGCTTCCCCAGGTCCTGGTCTATCACCAGAGTAAAGCCCAGCGAGATTTGTACCAACTCCTGAGAGAGGAATGTTGCTGATGTTCTGCAGCTCTCAGCACTCTGTACGTGTGCTGTGGTCTGGCCAGCTCCAGGTACTACCTGAGTGTGCTGGTTCCAGATGTGTGGATTCCCTGGACTTCTCCCTGACCTGCTGGTCCTGCCCCTGGGTCTGTCTCTACCCACCTGGCCCTTTAAGCTCTCTCAACCTGTTTTTTTTTTCATCTTTGTTTCCCCATTCCATGCAGATTCTCTTTGTCTTCTCTTTGTGCTAAACAGCCTTGGTAAAATATATCCTCCCAAAGACCTTGAAGCTATCTGGGAAAGTAATTTGACCAGAGACATGTGAAATTTTTGGTAAAAGATAACTCAGTGAGATTACACTGTTTCAGATATTAGTCCTTGAATGGAAAGTTTTTTTTATGCCATTGCAGCTTAATCAGAATATTTTATTTGAGCTTTGATTTCAGCTGCTTTGATTATACTGGAAATGTTGGCAAGATAATGCTGAGTCTTCAGCTCAGAACAGAGCCAAATTTATAAATCTCTTTCACTGGGGATAAGGTTTGTTTTTCCAGCAGTTGGAGGATCTATCCAAGCTTTTGCCTGATTTCTGGCAATTCTGCCCATCGGCTCAGCAGGGTAAGTTGCCCTAGCAGGTGAATACTGAATCTTACTGAACTTTGCAAAACCACAACATTGTTATAATTAAGTTAACTTAAGGTAAGACCTTGGTCTTAAGGTCTAGTCAAATGAACCAACAAGAGAATTGAACCCTCTGAACACCACTGTCAGCTCTCTGTATGTTTGCAGCCATATTTTCTTTCCTTAAAAAGTGGTTTTCCCTTGGAAAAGGTATACTGTCTTCATTGGTTTGGGAAGCTGGAATTGCCTCTTTGGAGAACATTGTCTGATAAATTTTTGTAGTGTGCTGGTTTTGCTTTCAGATTAATTTCAGTTGCAATAATATTTTCACAGTTGCTCCTTATAATTCTGTTCCTTACAATTTGTAGATCTGTAGTGGATGTTGTCTCTAATCCCAAACAAAGCTCTTAGGTCTGTGGGCTTTGGGGTTTCATGGAAGTTGCTTTTCATCATGTCTTATGCAGCTATAATTTAAGAGCAAAATGCTGTGAATTCATAGTTATAAAACCGATGCTCCTGCCTTTAATAAATACTTGATGCCATGATTTAGCATCTTGAGTAGTTAAGCAAGAGCGGAGCAGTTACTGTGCTCTGCTCTGGATTACCAAAGCATGGCCTTGCACAGGGCAGCACTGAAGCATGTGCTCAGCTTCAAACATAGGATGAATTGCACTGAGCTCGATGCATCAATACAGGTTTGAAGTGAAGCACTTGCTCAACTGCTCTGCGTGGTTGGAACACGTTAAATTTCCATAAATCAGAAATGCCCATGTTCCACCCTTCAGCCCTGCAGGAACCTGTTCTCGCTCCTTTAACGTTCATATTTTGCAGCATCGTCTGATCCAGTGAGCTGTCCTGAATGCAGCCTTGCAGGGAGTGGCTGATAATCATCTTCAGCAGGGCAAGCAGAAGCTGAAGAAGTTCAGATTTAAATTAGTCACCTATTATGCTGCTTCTGCAGGCAGTTGTACGTGAGCCCTCAATGAGGGCTCCTGTTAGGAAAGAAAGGAGCTTGTCTGCAAAGCCTTCCTCTGGGAAGCAGTGTGTTCTCCTGACTCAAAGCAAGCCTGCATTATACTGTTTTAAAAGCATTTATTAAAACATCTTTCACATATTCCTGCACCGGGAGATGTGAAATCCTTTTCCTTTCATGAGAAGCAGTGGGGTGAGGGGAGCAGGAGGTGACTGGTTTGCCTTGCAGCTCAGCTGGTAGCCTGTCTGGAAGGGAGCCAGGGAGCCTGGGTCCAGTCCTCTGATAAGTCATCAATTTCTTTCTCACCAAAAACATCTGGTTTTGGATGCTGAGTTATGAGCTAATATTAAATACAAAAGTTTATAGCATCACATATATAATACTGTTGATTAGAAGCATCAAGTAAAGTAATTGACCAGAGGGGATTTGGTGTGAGCAGCTGGTAGAACATCTGGAGGAGAGCCAAGGGGCCTGGGTTTAATTCTCAGGTCATCTATTTCTTTCTCACCAGAAACATCTGGATTTGGATGATGCAAAGCTACAGACTATTGTCTCATGCAAATGTTGCTGGGGTCACACTTTTTAACGGTAATGTGTTTCCAGGAACATTTCCATTAAGTATTTACACCCAGAGAATCCTGTAAGAGCGACAAGGAAAAGGTGCATTCCCGGCCGTAGTGAAAATCAAAAGCCGAAGTTCATTTTTGTGGAGTTGTGATTTTTAGCTGGATTGTGCATTAATGGTGCTATGAGTAGCCTGAAGCAAGTATTTAGTTTGACCCTGCAAACCTGAAACACAGCAGATTCAGTGATTTGACAGCATGATGGTGCTGGTGGCTGCCGGTGGGGGGAGGGGCTGTCCTGGCCTGGCCAGGGAGGGACTGGAGCTGCCTGTCCCAGGCTCTGGGCACCAGCTGTCAGGAGAAGAGCACACTGGTGCTGGATGAGGCTTGGTGGCAGTGCCAGGGCTCCTGAGCTTCCCACAGTGCAGGGCGTGGGGGACCTGTTCTCAGTGCAGCTTGCAGGAGATGCAAATCTCTGCTGTCTGCAAATACTTTGGTAGAGGCTGTGATGTTGGCTGAGGAAAAAGCAAGATCGGGTGTAGAGCATGGTGTCTGCTTGTCATGGAATCACGGACTGGTTTGGGTTGAAGGGATCTTAAAGCTTATCTCATTGCCCCCCCCTGCCATGGACAGGGACACCTTCCACTATCCCAGGTTGCTCCAAGCCCCATCCAGCCTGGCCTGGAACACTTCCAGGTACTATCCTTAGCTCCTTTCCCCCCGTGATTGCTCCATCACAACAAGAGCATGGAGGCCTCTGGTCTCTCTGGGGAAACAAAGGGTATATCCTCCCAAGGAGAAAGGAGGCACATTCCTAAAAATTGGATTTAACCATACTGCAAAGTCCTGCCTTGATTTCCCAGGCAGAAGTTGCTGTTGGCAAGCAGGGGAGCCTTGGATCTCACAAGTGGCAAGCTTGTTAGCTGTGGTAAAGTGACACTGATTAGCATGAGCTGCAGGTCTGGCCTCTGTGAATTAAATCAAGGAGTTATTAATAACTCAACAATGAGTGTGATTTACAGGTGATCAGTTGGGACAGATGTACAGCACTGAGCTTGGGAAAACTCTTCTTTTACACAATTCTGTCAACCTCTGCAGTTACTTTTTACTGGCCCTGCGCCTGTGCAACCTGCCAAGGTGTCTCCTGAGCCAGTGGAGAGAGAGCTCTGCACTATCTGTCCACTGGAGAGGCTCATGGTTGTGAACCCCTGTCTGGCTCATTCGCATTACTGGAGTTCATGGTGTCTCTTATTTAGCTATTGAGCAATGCAAGTGTGAGAAGACAGTGAGGAGGGAGCCATTCTCCAGTCCTCTGGCATTTTTGCCTTTATTTTCTTAGGAAGATAGACAGCCATATCCTTAATTATTCTGCCAGAACTCTCACAAGGGTCTCATCTCAGTTTTGGTTAAAGAAATAAGAGGCCAAATGGAAATACAATAGTAGTCTACCTGACTTTACCAGCTGAAATGATTTAGAACACCATTACTAAGCTCATTCTTGTCCCTTCCTGTCAATAAAAATACCATCTAAAAAAAGAACCAGAACGGGACATTTCCAGAGGAATATTACATTTCCTAAGTATGGATTTTAACAGCCAATCTCAACCAAACAATGCACTATGTGGTGCCAGAAATAATAGATCAGCCCAGCCCTCAGGACTGAAATGGAGAATTTCCTCTCCTCTTGTAGCTCTTTGGGACTTGAAGCTGAAATATGCCACGAATCAAAGGATAACTTATTGGTACACGAGAATTCCTGTTCTCCGTCAAATCTGATTTCCACAGAGTCTGGTGCTTTGCTGCTCGTGGTGGCCAGAGCCAGAGAAAAGACCAAAAAGAGTTGTTAGTGGAGGAATGTTTGCAGTAATGTGTCTGCAGAGAGCACTGAATTCTGATAACTTTCAGCATTTAGGAAGGACTTCAATACACCTGATCTTAGCCATGGAGGAATTGCTGCCTGGTCCTGCAGGCTTCTTTTTCAGTGGAGAGAGACACAGGAGCCTCCAGGGGGTAATTGACCCAATTCTGAGATATATTAAGGCTTGCTATTGATTTGGTTAGAGAAAATCTTAATGTTGTCTAAACACAAGTGCCTCAGCTAAGGCAGGAGGAATCCCAGTGACCTTTTTCTGCCCAGGAGGGTGACACTGCTGCCACAGCATCCTGCAGAGGTCTTGGCTATGGGGGGACCCACTCACCTCCAGATAATTTCATCTTACTGGGAGGGCTTTAAGTTTGTGAGGGGACTGTTTCTTACACAACAACTGCCTTCTATGATTTGGGGCATGTCTGATAGCTTCGAGGAAGCTGGGAACTTGTCTCCAATTTACGAGTGCAGTGAAAATGGTCACACAACAGTTCTTTCTCATGAAGGTTTTGCAGAGTGAGAAATGCCCTTCTTCTGTCTTGTCCATCTGTCCTGTTCAGGAGAGGATTTTCTAAAGGCATTTTCACTGTTATTTTATTTTTTGATCCCTAATCCAACCTTGGCTGTGCTGCTGGGGTGAGCACTGGGAATAGTTGGTGAGTTTGGTTTCAGAGCCGCTCTTGCAGATGTGTCATGGCTCAGTTCATCTGAAAGATCTATTTTTGTACACTGAGGAAATGGAATTCACCTTTGCCATGCATTATTCTGTGTGCTGCTTTTCAGCTGTTTCCTAATTGTAGGAATTTGAATGAAAAGATCATGATTTTTGCAATCACTCTCTGATTATCTCACCAGAACTAAAATCATTCCTGCTCATGGCTGGGAGTTGAATGTGAATCTGTCTGCTCCCTTCCTATCCAGGCTGAAATAGCGCAGACAGGGTACTCCAGGGCAGGGTGTACCCAGGGTGCATCTTACGGTTTAGTGCTGCTCTCACTTGGATTTCACAGCATTTACCTTTAGTTTGCTTATTTTGACCACTGGGCAGTGATTTGGTTTTTTTTCCACAGCTGCCCACAATGCCTTCTTTTTTTTCCTGATATACAGAATTCTTTCAGGACTTGTTTACTTCAGCTGCTTTTCAGTGCGATGTATTTGTCAGGCTGAAATTCGCTCTTTATGAAAGAGGGAGGTTGTTATTTTCTCCTGACTCACCTCCCTATATAATTACCCAGCTCCAATGTGCCCCAGGCCGAGTGAGGTCTCAATATTATCATTAATAACAGCACTCCCTCATCCCAAGCATGTGCAGCAACTTCCCAGAATAGCCAGGCAAGGCCAACCACGAAGTCAACAGGAGGACTCGATTATTCGTGTGCTTAAATGTTTGCAGGCACTGAAGCTTAGATTTTCACAAGCAATTAGTGCTATTGTGTGTCTCTGCTTTGATGCACCATTCAACACGTTTTGGACGGGGCTGTTCACTGCAGAGCACCAGCTCTGCCCTTGGAGCACCGGGCCCCTTTGGGCTGTCTGGCTGGGCCATCAGAACTGGAGGAATTTTCTGGTCAGTCAGCTCTTGGATTAAGAGCTCTGGCTGGGAGCTTGTCAAATGGTGTGTGTCTGTAAATGCCTTGGATGGATTGAGGCTAAGTGAATTATCCCCTAGTCCTCCCTTTCCTCTCAGTAGAGACACCATTCCCTTCTGTGTCTATGTTAGAGCAGGTCTCCTTCATGATCCCATTTGCTTTCATGGGACACAGTTGTCATTTAGCAGACACTGTGGTGTGCTGACCTAGTTTTGTCCCTCTCTAGACAACATATCTGCAGATATTTATCCCTGTTTCAAGTACTGAATATATATTTCAAAAGCAGTTGTGTAAATAAAGTACTGAATTTATTCTTTTCAGTTACAGTATAAAAGTACCACCTAATCTGTCCTTGCAAAACTCAGCTTGTTGGCCTGAAGACAATAACTGTTCAGACACATTAATAAAATACCTTTTCTCTAAGTATATATCCTGCACGTATGTCTTAACAGAGGAATGTCTGTGATAGCACTGCCAGGCTTGCTCAGGCTGGGTGCCTGAACAGTTCTGGGGTAGGCACATCCTTGTTCAACTAAGGTGAGTTGTACATTTATTTAATTTTTTAAGTGAAGAAATCTTGGGTTAAGCTTAGAATTGTAGCGGGATTAAAAGGCTTTTGAAGGGGAGCTTACTGGCTGTCTGCTGGGAAAGGCGGTGTAAAAATGAGACCTGGGGTTGGGTTGTGTTTTGATCAAGAGCCAGTTTCAGGTGCTGATGAATAGGATTTGAAAATGGGATGTGTACTGCTGACTGTACAGTCTGTGCAGCCTAAGCTACAATAATAAACCCCAGGATCACGCAAATATTTCAGTGGAACTTGGAAACCCGAGCTGGATCTGGGCCCAGAGCTCAGAGCTCTGTCGTGATGGATGGAGGCTGTCTTGTGGCCCAAGCAGAGGGAACACATCAGGGGACTGTGTCAGGGATATAATGAGCTCTGCCTGATTCTAGATTAACTTTGGCTGGCAGTTAACATGTCAGGCATTTTGGCAACGGTGAATCCTGTTCCTTTTCTCCAGCCTCTCTCTTCAGGGCAGATTTCAACAGAAAGTGAGTTCTCTGTATGAGCTGAACTCTGTAGAAGACTTAAGGGCCTATGGTTCAGATGCAGCTTTCTCCACAGTGCCCAGCAGATGTTCTGAAGTGCTTATGAGCTACATAGAAGTGCTGCTGTTTTGAACTCCTGCAAACAGTCAACAGACTCACACGGGAAATTAAACGAGTGCAATTTTGTGGAGAGATACTGAATGTGGCTGCTAAATGAGCGCCACCAAAATAAAACACAACCAACAAGGGCTGTTTGCTGGAGCAGCTGGGGAGGGACATAAATGACAACTGAAGGATGTGACGACTTGTAAATTGGCTCTGGTTGCTTAAAAACTTCACTTTAGAAAAGACTTGGCATTTAGTGGGAGCCTGCAAGGAAGCCCTTGGGGTGTACAGAGCCTGGAGAAAGCGCTGGGGAGACGGGATTTGGAAGGCTGGTGGAGGAGCAGCAGGAACTAGGGAGATGGAAAGTAGGGGAGAGCCAGAGAGCCTCCAGGTCATGGCATCTGTGAGGGCCCCATCTACTCTGTGTATAAATCCAATCGTGTCCTTTAATGTTCCTTGCTGTGGAAGAATGCCAAGTCGTTCCTACTGCATGAAATTTCCAGGATTTTTGTGGCATTTTTCTGATGTCCTGGGAAGTGCAGACTGTCTCTAAGTTTGTATAACCCCAGCTTCTGCCTCTGCTCAGTTTTGAATCTTGCCCTCATCTATAATACCCAGTTGGTGCTGTGAAGTTTTTATGGGGCAAGAAACCAAATAATCTTTCAGGGTGTTGGTAAACGGCCATTTTTTTTTGGATGGAAATCACTGCTTACAGAAGTATTTTCATTTGTTATGCCTATTTAAAAAAAAAAAGTTGTATCTGAACCATCCTAGCAATACTGAAATGACCTGTCACCTGCCATGTAACCTGTAAATTGGGCTTTAATCCTCTTAATATTTTTGGCATTTTTAATGCAAATTTGAAAAAGAGCTTCTGGGGAAAAATGAATTCACGCAACTTACAGTATATTGACATGAAAACAGTTTTGAGGGCAATTTGGATTTCATTTTTGGCTACTTTTGGTCCAACCCTGTTTTCTTGGAAGGAACAGTCAACACCCAAGCTAAGGCAACAAAGCTTGGTCCTGTTTCTACTACTGCAGCCTCAATCTCAATCTTTTATTCCCCTGGGTAACTCTTATAAAACCCACAGGGTTTTTTTTGCAGTATTGTTCCCTGGCTTTGGTCAGTGATTGGGACAGGAGCGATGTGTCTGCGGTGCACAGGATTTTCCCTGGAAACAGGGAAAGGATTGCCAGGCCTCTGTAATGTGGGCTCTTTTCCGTTCTCTTGCCCTGTGTGAATGTGAGAATTCCTTGCAGTGAATACCCACTTGACCATCTGGTTTATGTTTGGTCCTGCTGATAAGGAGGACAATGTTTTGGAAGGGTCTTGTGGGGGTCCTGTTCCTTGTGTCAAAGCCGTTTTGGTTTTTACTTTTTTTTTCTTTTATATATTCCCTCTATTCTTTACCCATGTATTTGTAGCTTTGTAGCTTCATATTGTAGTTAGCGTCAGCATTTTTCTAGGCAGGAAGACAAAACACATTCTGAGGCTGTTATCTTAGTTCTCCTTAGAAACCAAGGCAGAAAAACAGCTTTTTGAGAGACATTTTTATCAACGACGTACAGACCCATTTGAGGGGGGAGGACTCAGAAGGGGCTTGGACTGGGGGTAAATTGCATCACCACTTGTGTTTCTAACTGGTGCTTTTTGTCAGTTATGCTAATTTACCAAACTTATAAAACTGTATGCACCCCCGTGGAGTGTGGGCTGTTGTGGACATTTTCCATGACTGCCCCAGAGGCCTCCAATAAAGATCCACTTCTATATTACCTCCTCTATTAATATTATCTCGAAAGTGTGTGTTGTTTCATTTCTAGGTTGACAAAGGCATCAGTGTAAGCCAAACCCTATCAGGAACACGCCCGGGGCTGCAGGCTCTTCCTGCTGACCCTGAGTGGCCTCGCCAGGTAGGAGCAATGTGGAGGAGCTCGATCTGTGCTGACCCAGCATCTGTTCTGGTATGGGCTGTGTCACAACAAGGAGATCTTTAATCATATAACGAAAGCCACGCTCCTGTGACTGCATAGTCTATGGACACAGCTTTGTAACATCACTTTTCTGAACGTGACACAAATTGGACGCAGAGGCTTAGCCTCTTTGGCAATAGCTTTTTGAGGATTATTATTTTTATTTGTAATATGATTTTGCTTGACTCCCTCATCTGAAGGCCTTGTATTTACCTTGGGATTGCATTGGGATTAACCTCTTAAAGCTCTGTGTACCCTGACCCTGCCTGGTGCCCAGGTGGTTGCACAGCTGAGTCATGGTTCAGTAGTTTCCACATCTGTGTGGATAATAAAAGTATTCCCAGCTCCAGCTGTTATAAATGCCACAAGCCCTTGTTCTTCAGAGCATGATGGAACCGCTGCTTGATGAGGATTAGGAAGGAGTGTATAGTACAGGCCTTTTTGCACCCTTTCCAGAGTTAAATACCGATGGCCAGACAGCACAAAGCAGACAGCTGGTCCGTCTGGGGCCTGACAGACTGCACAGATGGGCAGTGGCTCTGCAGAGGACTTGCTCTGCTGGGAGCAGAGCCACCACTGCTCTCCCTGTAGGGAGAGCAGAGACACAATGCCCTTGCCCAAAGCAGCTTTCCCTTAGTGCTGCTGTGGAGTAAAATGGGATGGGAATCTCTTCATCTCACAGCTGGTGCTCGGGCTCTGGTGCTCTGATGTGGAATTGCTTTGATGCTCCTTTTTAGGATGAAAGGTTTGATTCTTTCCTTTCCTTCTATGAGCTGACTTTTCTTGCTGCTGCCCTCAATCCAAACGGACAGTACAAACCCAGCCAGGAGAGCTGAGAGATTTCATAAACTGCAGTGAAATTGAATTAAAAATTGTAACTCATATTTGAGCAGGGAAGTTGAGAAAGGAAGACACTTGATTGCAACAAGAATCAATTTCCTGTACTTGCATTCCTGGCTATTTTTTCTCTCCCCTCATGATTACAGGTACTGTACTTTGGGTTTAATTGGAAATTTTCCCACCCAGTACTGAAGCAGACTGAGATGTGCAACCTTCCCACCCTCACATAATCACCACTGGGCTTTCCCAAGGTGATTTGGCTGACTTCTCATTTCATCGTCATCCTGTTTGAAGTGCAACAAAATATTCATTTCTTTAACTGTACTGAAGTGTGCACTTGGGCTTTTTTTTTCCCTTGGCTGAAGCTGTGACTTCACTTGGGCTCTGTAATTTGTAGGCTTGAGCAGTTCTTAACTTCACACCAAAGGCAACAGAAGGGCAAAGCTGGCGTTTGCCTTGCACTGATAGTGATACTTTAGGGCAGATTTTCCTTGGAGATCTCAAAAATTAAATGCTGTTGGCTCTATTTCACCAGTGCTTGGTAGGGGCACAGAGAAGTACTTTGCAGAAGATCACAAGACCAAGGGGGAATCTTTAGGGTGGGGAAGAGACTCCCCACATCCTAATCTTCTATCCACAGGGCCACACTGCAGGTGCTCAGCCTCCTGTGGGCCTGTGTGGCACAGGGGTGCAAAGAATTTCGCCTCTGCTTGCACCGATTTAACTCTGGTGGATCTGCCAAAGCCAGTAAATCTGCTAGGTTGGAACAGCCTGAAATGGGGAAAGATCTGAGGATAAACCTTTCAAAAAGTCTAGGACCCCTGTGGGCCCGAGCTCTTTGACAGCATCCTAAACTGGGTTTCAGCAGCCCAGCAGCTGGGAGGATACTGGCTGGATGACCTTGGGGAAACTTGTTTCATCTTCCCTGGTTTCTACTGGAGCTATTGAAGTGAAAGCTCTTTCAGACAGACAGAAATGATCACCAAGTGCCCCAAAATGAACAGTATTGATAAAGATGGGTGTTTCCTCTAGCAAAAAGCCTTCTCAGAGGGACATGTGAAAAAGAGGGTAGGCTTAGCTGACCTCCTTTGGAGCAGCCTGATGCAGTGTGAAGGTGTTATGTAGATCTTCCTCTTGGTACAGGCACATGCACACACACACGTGTGTGCTCCTGAACACATGTTCACGTGCTACACAGAATTACAGAACGCTCTGAGTTGGAAGGGACCTTAAAAATCATCCAGCTCCAAGCCCCCTTCCATGGACAGGGTTACTAGACCAGGTTGCTCAGAGCTCCTTGAACACTTCCAGGGTTGTGTCCAACAGGCTGTGTGGATGTGTGTCCAGACACCTGCCTGTGTGAGGCTGCAAAACTGCTGCTTTTATAGCTGTGCTCCTTTCCAGGCAGGACAGAGAGATCTGAGAGAAGCAATTTGTTGGGGAATACAGAGGTGTTAAGATGCAGAGAGTGTTTGTGTGAAAGTCAGGTGGCTTGAGTATGAAACTTTATCCCTCAGGGAAAGCTCTGGATGGGCAAGAAAGAAGCAGGATTGCCACAGAGCATAATTCCACTGCAGGTCCAGAAAGCCTAGGCTGCACACTGATGGGATAATATCTGGTGCATCTGAGTAGAATCCCTTTTGTAATGATCGAAGTTAGTGAGATTGCTCATCTCTCGCTCAGTGACTCCAGTGAGAAGTTGCATCTGATGTCTCTCTGGTCTTTGCATGGCCCTTGAAGACCACAGATTCTTAAAATCAGCCACCAGCTGGATTAAAGTCCACTCACCACCACTCTTTGGGCCTGGCCAGACAGTTTTTACCCAGTGAAGAGCACCCATCCAGCCCATGAGCTACCAGGTTCTCCAGGAATGCTGTGGGAGATGGTGTCAAAGGCTTTACTCAGGTCTAGGTAGACACATCCACAGCCTTTTCCTCTCATTTTGTGCAACAAAGTGATGACATCAGCCTTAGATTATTCAAAGTTTTGAGCTAAAGGCGGAGGTAGGGATATAAATATTGTTATCTTTATTTGTCATCTGTCTTCTCAGATTTGCTGACCTGTTTGTCCTCAGACCACCCTTTTCTCTGCTTTACTTGCAGTAAAAGATGGTTAGGATAGATTTTTAAATTTTGTTGCCTTTTTAAAAGGAAATTCACAGAGTTTCGCTATCATTTGTTTCTTGGATTTGAGCTGGTCTATGTCCATCTCTGCATGGCAGCCAGGCTCCAGCTTCTAGAGGCACGCACATAAAACAGAGTCAGCAAAGAGCTGTTTAAATAACAACTACAGTGACAGCAGCAACATTAGCAATACCAACAGGAGTTGTGGTCCCCAGCAAATTCAAGTTATGCAATTGATCTTGAATTCATTCATAAAAAAGTCTGAGTTTTGCAGATCTAAGTTACCACGTGAGGCCAAGAGAGGGCTCTATTGAACTAAGTTTCCTTTACTCTGAATTAAGGGGTTTGGGAAGATCACAAGGGAGGAGGTAGAATGAGGGAGAGGAAACATGCAAAAAGTGCAAAGGCATGTTAGAAAAGAAAAAAGAGAGGGAGGGAGAAAAAGAAGAAAATTTCTGATAATTTCTGGTGTTCCGCCTTTATTTTCTATAAGACTGTAGCAAAGAAAATCATGCACATAAATAAACTGCATAAGTGTATATGAACAAGGAGCAAAAATATAGTGGGAGGAGGAAGAACATGTGGCTGGTGCTCTGGGAAAACAACTTTCCTGAAGAAAAATACTGAAAAAGTCAGAGAAGACTCCAGACAGGGGCAGGAAGTTTGGCAGTGTCACGTAACTGGCAAATCTATGGTTTTTCACAAAGCTAAGTTTTTCTGTCAAGTGAAATGTATAATCCACCTTTAATTAGTTACAGCCACATTTTCATTTAAATTGGTAAGAAAGTACTTACATTATTGTGGGTTGCAGAAGAAAATTTAAATGCCTAACTTCCTAACAATTTTTAAAAAATAATCTCAGCTCAGAGCCTCCTTATTTTCTGAAGCTTGAGGACTGTGAGGTGCCTGTGTGATGGGACTGTTGGTTGCATGGTGCTGCTTTAGAATTTCTCTCTCTTTGCACAGTACAGTTGAAAACATCTGATATGCTGAGGCAAAATCCACTTGGACCATGGAGAAAATTCTTCTACACCTGTCTTTTCCCTTCTCAGAACCACTTTCAAGGTGAGAGAGCTTGACTTCCACAAGAATTTTAACCATTCAAACTTTGGTACAACTGTGGAGGTGCCCCCCCTGGGGGATGGGCCCTGGGAGTTGAGGCATGGTTACACGGGGTTTCCAGGCTCCCTGATGCTATCCTGTTCCTTATGGGTTATAGGTGTTTTCCCCGCCCCAAAACTGTGGTTGTCCCATGATTCCTGGGTCTTTGGTGGTCAGTTCCTGCCAGACCTGGTGGCCATGCGGTCAGTCCGTGCCCGACCTGGCTGCCATGTGGTCGGAGAAGTAAAACATCCATGAATATGCACCAAAAATATTGTTCCTGATTCTTTCTACGGACAAAGCTGTCTTCAGGGAGGGTGCAGGCTTTAACCAGACTTCAACATACAACTACTCCAGCCTGTCCAGTGATGTAGCATGAAGTCTGAATCTGGGCCATGGGTCAATTTTACTCAGGTAAAAACTCATTTTTCCCAAGGAGATGCATTCTGCCTCCTTCTCCCGGTGTTTGAAGGTGATGTCTGGAAGGCACACTCCTCCAGTGGAGAGCTCCCACATTACCCACAGGATTTTTGGTAATGCATGGTGTAGTCCCCATGCAGCACATGGTTTTTGAGGTAGTGCAAATAACCCCAGATACTATTTGGAGATCCATACCTTGTCCCTCAGCCCTCGAGGGTGTGTGTAATCTCAACCCAAGTTCACTCTCGTGCTCCTGAAATAATTCATATTGTTTCTGCCAGGGAAACGTGCAAGGGAGGAGGGGGAGAGAGGAGCCCATTTGCAAACACTTGCGAAGAAGGAGGCAGTGTGGATTTATATTCTAATGGGGGGGATTTGGCTGTGGGACATCTGAATGAATACAATCTGATGAGTTTCATTAAGGCTACACCTCATTCTTTTAATTAACTTCTTGTTCTTGTCCTTGGTGAAGGAGTAATTATTTTTTAATTAGCCCAACACTGCATTGCAGAGCTAGCCAACCCTAGCCTCATCTTGGAGAGGTGTCATAAGAATTAAGTTAATTAGCTTGTCACCATCCCTGTAAAATATGGCTGTGTTTGGCAAGAAGGAAGAAAAGAGCACCCTTTTCTGTTCCAAGGTTAATTAAAAACCACAGTGCTCAGGAGCCAGGTGGGCGAGAGGCAGATCTTGGGGTTTGGTGAGTGCTGTGGGTCACATCCTCTACGGGCTCAGAAGCAGAAGCACGGTGGCAGAAAACCCCAGTTCCTGGTGGTCCTCCTGCATCCTGGGACCACAGCACTGGGATTGTGGCTTCAGATGGAGAGAGCGAGTCCAGGAGCTGTGGCCAGCCTGGTCTGCAAAGCAGAGCTGTAGAATCATGGAATGGGTTGCATTGGGAGGGATCTTAAAGCTCATCTCATCCCACCCCCTGCCATGGGCAGGGACACCTCCCACTACCCCAGGCTGCTCCAAGCCCTGTCCAGCCTGGCCTTGGACACTGCCAGGGATCCAGGGGCAGTCACAGCTTCTTTGGGATTCTGGGTTCTCTGGATTCTGACCACGATAGTGGAGGTGGGAAGGAATCCGAGACCTGAGACTGTCACTGTACACTTTCCTGTGTAAATTCTGTGAAACTGCAATTTCTGCAATTTTAGCTGGTGAACAAATATATTTCGGGTTCCAGCATCTCATAGAGTCAATACCAGAGGGAAAGAACCCCACAAACATTTAAGAGTTTGTAGGACTCATCCATTCCCCGGAGTTGTTTTCATTATACTGAAAGAAGTTCTGTAAAAATGAACTGAAGATTGGAAAAAGCTATTTTCTCTGTCAAAGCCCATCTCAGAGAGAGATTTTCCACTACCATTCGGCAAACCCTGGTCCTTGCACACTCGTGCTTCTGCAGGAAGGACACTCTCAAGTATTCTGGCGTGCTGTGGCAGCTTCTTTGCCTTTCACAGAGGGTCCAGAGAAATCAGACTTTTTCCTCAAGCCTTGTGCTTATTTGACAATTCAGCATGAATTGTTGTTTTTAAAAGCAATTTCCATCTCTTCTGATTGAAGAGATGAACTTGAATATATGATTCCTGAGGGATTTAGAACTGTCTCCTAAATCTCTCCAGATGATAATGGTCCTGCTCTTTTTGCTCTGAGGGAATCCTTTTTCTTTCCCTAGGTGTGCTGCTAATTGCTGCTTCTCCTGGATGGACTCTGAATGTTCATTAATGCTTTTTCTTATGTGGTTTCCCAGGACAAAAAGATGGTCCTGGCACCCCACCTGCTTGCCAGGGACAAGGAAAAGCATCAATGAACATTCAGAGTCCATCCAGTTGAAGGGTGTTAACCCTTCTTTGTCTGTCTGTCTGTCTGTCAGGTATCCTCACCTCCTGTTCCTTGGCCATTTGGGGCTTGTGGCATCTTTCAGTCCGTTTAGAAAAGATCAGTAATACCCAGAAAACATCATTCTTTGGTGCCTTGTAGCTGCTGGCTTTATGGGATTTTGGACAAACTTCCATGGAGGGACTCGTACCATAACTTTCTGTCTGACAGTTAGCAAGGATTTCTTTAGATCAGAGCTGAAGGTGTTTTTAAAAGAAAATTTGGATTATTTTGTAAACTGGGGCTATTTTAATGGAAAATACTGATAAATATGAACATAATTTCATACAGCTTCTTTTACCCAGAATATTCTGACTCTTCACTGAAAAGCAATTATCTTTGATGAGAAAATGGAAAACTTTATGTCCAAATTACAGAATCATTCATGTTAGAGAGCTCTGTCACTGGGGCTTGTTGTTGTTGTTGTGAAATCACAATTTCTGTAGGCAGTAGGCTGCCTTTTTTTTTGGTGAAAAACGTTATGTGTTAAAATAAAAGTGTATCTATCAGTGAAGCTTTGACATAAAATTTATGAGTATCCCTGCTCTAGAGCAGCTGGCCACCATCAGAGACAGGATCCTGGGTAGACAAGCCCCTGCTCTGATCCAGCAGAGTGATTTTTATATTCCAAGGTAAATAATCATTTAAGAGGTTACTGTTTGGGGCTCCCTTAAGCTTTCAGCTGGGGGTCTGCAGGCTCTGTTTTTAACTCAGCAGAGAAGGCTCTTAGTAAAAAACTGAAAGGGAAAAAATAATTCCAACAACCCCAGTGGTCTCCTTCAGAGAATGAGGATATTAACTTCGGCTTTAATAAAAACATAATGTTAACTAATCTGCTGTGAAGAGCTCCAACTGCAAACTGTAGTGATTTACCAGTGAAAAATTGGAAGGGGACCGAGAGTTGGAGGGAACCTGCAGTCATTAGCTGCAGATTAATCATGAATTAAATTACTTCTGATTTTGTCAATCCATCCACTGCAAGGATTGCACCTTTCCAGCATTTGGCTGCTGAAGGGAAGAAAGGGAAGCTCTGGCTGGGTTGGATACCTCAGTGTGCTGGGGATAACTCGAGAAGGTGGGTGTGGGATGTTTGTGATGCACAGATATCCTGCTGTGTTTGAAGAGGTGATGCTTCTGGGGCCACTGGTTCTGCCACTGCAAATATCCCTTTTAAAAGTTGCATTTCTCCTTTTGGATCCCAGAACATCATTGTGGCCATGCATCTCCAGGATATGAAATGTGTTTCCAGCAATAAGGTGGGACAATGATGTCCAGGCTGGATGGAGAGCAGAAGTGTTTGCTCCAGCTAAACTTCTGGATTAAGATGAAGATCAATTGAGGAGCAGTGTTGGGATCAGGTCCACTCAAGGCCTGTGTATTTATGAATCAGGAATTTTTCAGGAATTTTTTACTGGTATGGAGTGGTCAGTCATGCAGATGCCTCGGTGGTGTGTCAGGGGATACTGGCTGTGGATTCCTGAAGTCTCTGCTCAAGTAAGAGTCACTGGAACAGCCTCTTGAAAAAGACCTGTTCCTCTGACATCCCATAAAACACAGGCATTTTATTTGATACAACTGGTTATGTTTATTAACCACATGGATCCTGTTGCAATACAGGTGAACGCTCAATCCAAAATGACAAGAGAGTCTGAACAAAAAGCCTGTGTCCCATTCTTGAGAGCATCTGAACCTTGTGAATGGCCTCTGTATGGAACTCTGTTATAGTAATGGATAGCCTAATTCTAAAAATTTCCCTGCTTCAACTGGAGGGAAGTTTGTATTCATTCTACTCAGATCTAAGGCTTTCCTTCCTGCTCTGGGATGTTTACTACTAAACATCCAGTCTTGCCTGAAGATACAGAAAAATGTCAGCAACCTGATGGTCCAAAAGACCATCCCAAATTGCGTGAACAATAAGCAGAAATGGAATCCTAATTGCACGGCATATGGCTTATCCCTACAAACCTTCACACTCCAAGAGCTGGGGGGTAATTGTTCAAACAAAGTGCAGGACGTGTTAAGGCAATGCCTGTCTGAGCTATCAAACCTCATTGCTTGCAAGGAACACGTAATCCCTCTTAATCTCATTCCTTGCATTCCGTGTGGTTGGAAGGCTGGGTTCCAGTAAAACTGATTTTCTAGTTGATGATCAGAATTATAAGGGGGCTGGGAAGGTGTTCACAACTCACTGTGGGGCATGGCACGCTCACTGCAGGGTTTGCTGCATGGACAGGAGGAGACAAGGAACAGAGAACAGCCCAGGGCCAGCTGCTGATGGAGCTCCGGGGTTCAGGAATAGATGTGTCCAGGCTTACCTTGCAAGGAAGTGAATCTCAGGCTTTTTAAACAGAAAGAAACAGCAGTAGTGTTTTCTGAGGGGCCACTGGTGGCCCCCTGGAATGTGGCCATGTGAAATTGGTGATGTCTTCTGTAAGAAATTCCCCACTGGGTTTAGTAATGCTCCCTGTTGTCCCTACAGCCTTTGGACTGGTCAGCAGACAGCTGAGGGCAGGTATTCTGGAGAGTAGTAGGGCTCTAGATGGTGATTTTATTATAGCGTGCTAAGGCATAGGGCTTTTTCTCTGTGAAGCAAACACATGAAATCCTGTTCATCCCTAACCTGAACATTTCCAGTTCCTGAGGTCTTTGGAACAGGGGGAGCTGATGTAAGAAATGCTGGCCTTTGGAATGAGAGTGATCAGCATGTGAGTGGCATGGCACAATTTAATAAGCCTGGAGGGAGAGGTGTGTTTCCCACAGGGAAAAAAATTTAAGTTGTACCTTTCAGAGTGCTTTCCTCCACACCCAGATTTATGGGAATGAGCAGTGTGGGCTTCAGGGAGGATGCCGTGTTGCTGGATTAGCCTAGATATAGCCAGGGAATATGTTAAATCCTGATGTATGTTTGCTCGTTTCCAAGTCAGTTTCCATTTAGGAGCAGGGCGGAGGCTGAGGGACAAGTCTGCCCTGGTGAGCAGACTCAGCTCTTAGGTGGTGGTTTAGGTGAAACCCCCATGAGCTTTAGCATGTGGAAACAAACTGTGGTTCTTCTATCGAGACCCTGCAATAGGTGGTGTCATGTGAACGCTTCCAAGGCAGTAATTGAAATACAAAAAATTAATCCACCTCCACCTCTTGCAGTTTCCCTGTATGGCTCCCCAGGGACCAGTGGGGTTTTTGCTAGGCTTCAATCCTAATTAGTTTTCCTCTCTTAATAATCCCCTGTTTGAGAACTCCACACCAAGAATGCTGCTCCTGAAATGATCAATTGTAGCTGTTTAGTCTCAGTGAAAGGAAGAGGATCTTTGAATGATTCCAAGTTGACCAGAGATATGTCACAATTGGATCAGTCTGCAGGACTTAGTCAGAGGTGTTCAAAAGAGCTTGGGAGGGATGAGAAATACTTCTGGCAAGCCACTGTCTTGTGATAGCTCCACCTCACACTATGAGCAGCAATCTGGGCTTTATTTTGGCTTGCAGGGCAGAATAAAAAATTAAATGTGTGGGAATTGTTAATTGTGGAACAAATCAAAGTTCATATGGGGTTTATTTCATCCTCTTCATTAAAAGTAGGTTAGTCTCCAGCTAAAAATACAGTTTTGCAAAAGGGGAGTTGAAACATTTATTCTGGGTAACGCTGAGATTCAACATAGTGACCTTCCTTGGCTCTTCTCCAAACTGATTCACTTTTTAATGTACTGTTTGCTGAAACATCTTTATAGTCTGCCCTGGCCCATCCATTGCTGAGCCCTGCAGGTGGGGTCCAGCGGAGACACAGCACAAAGTGATGGGTTTGGTAAGGACTGTGACTTTACAGAGGGCTACGCTGGATAAAGCCTCCTCTGCTACCTGGAGATGCTGGAGGTGTTCCGTATTTGTAGCCTTCATATCCTGTGAGCCACAGCTGGGGTGGAGCAGCCTGCAAAGGAGGCTGAGGGCTGGTTGGTCATGGGATGTGCAGAGTGCTGCTCTACACTGGGACGTGTTTTCTCCTGGCTCTCCATCCCAGCCTGTGTTCAGCTCTAGGTCACTGTAAAGGAGACACCTGTTTCAAGCTTTAGTGAAGGATTTTTTGTTGTTGTTGTTTTTTTGGTGGGGAGTAGAGTGGAATGCGGAGCCCAGACCGGAGAGGCAGACAGTGACCTCTGCTCAGAGGGAGCAGCTGAGCCAGGTGAGCAATTTCCTGCTGTAGGAGCAAGCAGGGCCAGCTGGGCCTCCAGCGGGGACAATTTCACTGATTTCACCTCAGGAACTGGCTCCATAGTGAAGGAGTGAAGACTGGGATGTGTAGATCACAGCCATGAAATATTGCATTAGTAAACCTTCTGTCACATCTTCAAGGATGGGGGAAAAGAGGGGAGCATCTCCCCCCCATGATAAAATATTGCAGCAGACATTACTGATGGGGCTGAGTAGGGACAACAATGCAAAGATAAGGACACTTCTCCTTCCCCCTCCAAGCACCTCCCTCACTTTCTTTTTTCTCTTCCCTTTTTTCTCGTGTTTCTGAGTTAAGAGGATTTTTTAGGCACAGTAACGAGTTTTTGCTTTGAACTTGGGATAGGCATGCTGCAAAGAAAGCCCCTGGACTGTCCTTACTTAGTATGCCCAAATATGATTAGTGTCAGACTGTGAAATATCACTTCCTTATCTCTAGGAGCCAGCAGACAGGAACATTGCTAGGGATCACAGTCTTTTTATTTTTTTGGCAAAACGCCGACTTTGAGAAGGAGGTGGTTTGTGTGCACAGTCTCTTCACTGGCATGATTCTCATAAGCCTCTGGAGAATCTCCATGCTTCTTTCTCTCCCTCTCTGCTCTCTTTCACTCATTCATTCCTTACCTCATCCCTCATCATCTGCCTTGACACTAATTCATGATCAAGGGACATGGTTTTCAAAATGGCAGCTGCTTCGGAGTTGAATTTCATTCTCAGTCACGTCACCGTTTCATGAAGCAGTCCCTTCCCTCTCAGTCCCCATCAGAGTTAGACTTGAAGAGATGCTGCAAGAAGATTCCTGGTTATGGGAATTAATTATTTGGGCCATCACACAGGCTGCATTGTTGCTCTTTATCTGCTGACCAACGCTGCTTTGGCAAGAAAAGAAAAATGCCCAGCCCAATTTATTTACATATTAAGGATCTTGCATGTCAACAACTGCAAACTGTGGATAAAGGATTTGCATCTCCTGTAATTTCATGGATCTCTTCAGTGGTTTTATTGAGGAAAAATAGGAGAAGAGGGAAGAAAATAAGGAAAAAATGTGTTGCCATCCTCGTTTCTTAACTGGCTGCCGAAATTTCCTGCCTTCCCCTCTAAAAAAAATCCCAAGTGTGTGGAATAATAGGAGAAACTCATTACCCATGTATCACTTCAATGCCTTGGAATGCTTTTGTTTCCAATTCTCTTTGATCTTCAGATGGGCTAAAGATAAGGACTGAAACTGCTTTTTAATGTCTTCATCCAGATCTGGCACACACGGTGTATGGAGAAGAGTTCTACCGAAATCAGAGCCTGGGTTTGAGCTCATTCTCTTAAGCATCTTTGAATTGCAGGCTTTGATTGTAATCTGTTTCTGCTTGCAACTTGGAAATGTTTAGGATTTGATGTATCTCAAGCTTAATACTCTTACGTGCACCATTGGCCTCTACTGGGAAGGATTAGAGCACTTCAGTTATAAGTCCTAAACTGTAATACTGCTCTGAAAGAATCTTCCACTTAAGTAACAGCACATACAGCACTGGGCTTTAAGCTGCAGGAGCACTGGTCCTGCTGCCAGGACGTGCTTCCAGGCCTGGCTGATTTTGTGCTGGCCAAAAGTTTTATGGAATCATGTCCAGATTGCATCAGAAACATCCACAAAATTGTGAAACTGCAGGTGCTGCTCTAAACAGACCCTTCCTTGAAAAGGTCAAAGGGTAGTGTCCTAGTCATCAAAACTGAAGGAGAAAGTTGGGAGGTTACTGTGAGAAGGATTGTGCTGAGATTTGAGCTGAGAGGTTGGGCTGAACTCTGAAAATCTGAGGAAATGCTGGTGTAAGGAGTTTGTTGGCTTTGAACACTGGGGTGTTTTTGGAACAAGGGGTCGAGTCAAGGATTCGGGAAAGGCTGATCCTCCAGAAGAGTCTGCAGGTGGGTACTTACAGACCTGGGAAAGTGTGAACCTATGAAAGAGGAGAACTTCTGATGTTTTAATTTAGAGTGAGAAGACAGAGGAGACAAGAGAAATAGACTTTGTGAGTGCAAAAGCTGTTGGGAAGAGGATTAGGAGAATTTCTGGATTGTGTTGCCCCAGGTCTGCTTTACAGGAGGGGCTGTAACTGGTAGGTGCTAAAGAGGAGTGTCCAGCCATAGAGGTAGCAGAGCTCTGGAGGAGTTTGGAGGAGACATGGAACAAGTGAAATTGGTTTATAGCTGCTTGGGAAACACGTAGCAGGAAAGACGTGGGCAGAATTGGTCCTATTTTGGGGTACAAGCAGGATAGTAAGACAGCCTTATGGCACCCTTTTCATCCTTCTTCTGTAGATGTTCAGTGATCCTGCTTTAATTCTCGATTCACTGAACCAGCACTTTAAACCATCTCAAATCCATCACAGTGAGCTGCCACAGTCTGTAGGGAGCATGTTACATTATAGTATTTTTTTTTTTTTTCTTCTTTTGGGCTCATTTACCAGCCTGCTTTGTTCATAATGGGCCTCTCGTTTGACGTATTCATTGATAACCAGTGCTGTTTTCTTGACTGCAGAATGTTGACTCTGAGGTTAGGGCCTTCAAATGTGTTCAGCATTTGCCAGTTCTTCTCGTGTTGAATCCTGTGGCAATAATCCTATCGATCATGGTGGGAGTAGAATTCATGGGAACACAAAATTAAAGGAAGCCTTGGAAATCCTGCTCTGAGCATTTCATGACTCAGGTGTCAGAGGAAACATGATGTAATGCAGTGTCAAAGGTGCTCTGAAACCTTTTTTGAAGAATCTTTTAAAATAAAAGTGACCTTTTAAATAGATTAACATTTTTGAAGCAAAAGAGTCTATTGGCATGAAAATACAGGGAATTGAGTCACTTCTCTCAAGGTGTTGGAGCAAACCTCAGGATGTTGTCTTTTCTAGCTGGAGAGAAAGCCTCACTGAAGTGAATATATTTTGAAATATGGAATCAATTTCCTTGTTAGCTTTATTGCCATCAGCAGGGAAGGAGGCTCTTGGTGGAGAACGGGCAATGCCTCACCAGAAACTCAAGGATAAGCATCTCCCTGTGGATCTCATGCTGTGGGATCTCATGGGATCACTGGCCCAGGGAAGGAGTCTCTCATGCCCCTAGAGCTTTCTGGACCTTAGGACTCCACTCCTGTAATTCCTGCAGGATGTGGCACTGCCTTCTCCCCTGGGAGGTGGTGGCCAAGATTGTGGCATATATAGATACATCAAAAGCTTGTAAAGAGAGGATGTGCATGTCCGTTTTCCTTTCAGTCAGATCCTACTTCAGCTGTGAGGCTGGAGGATACGCCTGTTTCCCAGTTTGTCCTAAGGAGAGTGCTCCTTCTAACCATTCCATGGTTCTTCATTCCTCAGGGCTCACAATTCACCTTCTATGTTCCCCTTCTGTGTTCTATGAAATGACAGGCAGAGTGAAATCATGAAAACTGTAAAGTTGCTCCCTTCATTCACATTCAGGCTATGTCCAAAAAGTTCAACTCTAGCCACGAAATTTGCTCTGTATTTTTTTAAACTCATAATAACATTTTCTCTGAAAATCTTCAAAGATTTTACTTCTCCCTCCTTGATTTATGAACACACAAAAAAGCTGGTTATAAGTTCAAATACTTGGATTTATGGCTGTGATTGATTCTTGTGGGTATACTTTGCTCTTCCCGGATTTTCAGTTCTCAAAATACCAACTGGAATAATATACCCAGTGTGACCCCTGTGATCTGCACAGGTTTAGGTTCAGCAGAGATTTCTGCCTCCAGTGCTAACTGTCGAGGCACATTTCCTTTTTCCCCTGCATCTGTGGAGTTTGGGGAGGTCTGTTCTATCCTTTTCTGCACCAGAGAGAATTAAAGCCCACCTCTCCCACAGCTGGGGCAATCTTGTCACTACAGTGTTTAGGTTCCTGTGCTGGGTCCAAGTTTTTCAGAAAATGTGAAAAGACTTATTCACATGTTCTTAAATTCAGGTTTGTAAGGAGAGAGGGGGAGAGAGGTACCCAAGGATGTAGGTAGGTGTCCTTGCAGTAATTTGCATTGAAAACGTGAAGTACAAATTAGAGTGTGAAGTAGCTGCTCTTATCTTCTGGTCAGCAGAAAAAAAACAGTCTAAAAACAGACAAAAAGCATATTTGGGATCTTAAATATATGAGATCTATAATCTTAAACATATTTATCTGCTGGGGGCAGATCTGGATAACCCTGACCACCCACACCCTTCTGGCCACTTCAGTCCATCTCATCTTCCACTTTGGTTTAGGGAAGAGTGGAATAAGGTTCCCTGGAATTAACAGAATTGGCATTGAACAAGTGGATTCTGACAAACATGCTTGAGGCATCAAATGTTCTTTGTCACTTTATTTGCTTCAAAACCAAGAAAATGAACCTGTAATTCTTGAAGTAATTATGAACGTGTTTTCATGGCTTTTTCCAACCCCTCTCCAGATATTGTGACTTTTTGGGGTTGAATTTAGGTACTTTGCTGTTAACACTTCACAGCATTCCTGTACTGGAAATCTGCTCAGCCTTGGCACTTGTAGATTTCTGGGTGCCAGAGAGTTACAGAATGGGAGGTGTATCTTATGGTGGGCACTTTGATAAGGTCATGGCTTAACCTTTCATGGATGCTGAGATACCACCTCTCTGTGTGCCTAAAAATGGGACCAGATAGTAAAGATGCTTCTGCAGAAGCTTGATAGCAAAACCTGTTTGAAGGGCCTCATTTATCATTAACTGTTTCTAATCTATCCTCTCTTTCTCTGCTTGTTAATTCAGAAATACCAAACTGAAAGCCCCTTTATAGCTCTGGGGCAAGTGGCCAGCTTAAATCCACCTAATTACTTTTAATGAATAAGACTTTTTCACTTTTCTGGACAGGTGGTAAATACCAGAATCTGTAGCCTTACTTTGAGGTCAGGAATGTGCTCCAATCAGCGAAAGATTTGTGCCAAAGAATTCTAAATTCACTCCTGTGTCATTTCAATAGATGAAGAAAATGTGAAGAAAAAGCAGGTGATGTGTGATGGATGGTGGGTAGTGTTTGCAGTACCCAGCATGTGCTATCACATCTGGGTTATCTAGTGCGTTTGGGGGGAGCTGAGTCAAGAAATGAATTGGAGAAAGGAGTTGTGAGTTGTTAGTGGAGGAACTTCTTCAGTCAGCTGTTGCAGTAATTTGTTCATAAAACTTGAATATGATCAATGGCCTGGTTTTCAAGTGTCCCAGACAGCAGTGCACAGGTACAATATTGTATATAGGACCAGCAAAGAACTTTGGAAACCCCTACAGTCCTCTCGTTTCCTTATCCATCAACAGCCTACCAGGGTCTTTGGGGTACATTGGAAGATGCCTTACTATTTGTCTGAATTGCTCTAAAGAGAGGATGTAGTCTGCTTATCATGAAGAACTGCTTGTGTGTGCCCAGAATAAAAACTGACCCGAAACACTTGGACCTATGACCCGGATTCAGTCTTTCACAGCACTCAGAAAATGTTAGCTCTACTTCTTCCTTGCCTTCGGCCTTGCTGGGTTTGACCATGCTGGAAACTGTGATGCCAAACTGCAGCAATAAAACTAAGCCCTCTTGTGATACCTCCAAAAAGAACAGGAACTTCCAGAAATCTCCTGAGAAGAGTTTAGCTCATGAGGTTTTCAGCCTAAACTGCGGAAGTTTGGAGAGAGTTCAGAGGAAACACCCAAGCTTTTGAGCACTTCATCACACCGAGCCCTGGCAGGCTTTCCCATTACCGCTGTCTGGTTGTACACTGCTCCTCGTCAGAGGTTCAGTCTGTCTCCTCCACAGAGGAGCACTGGTCAGCCCCCTTCTCCATCCCATGCTGTCTTCTCCCTGAGATCTGTTTCCTTTTAGTTGTCTCTGAAGAATACTTACTTGCCGAAGTAATTTCCTCATGGAATGGTATTACAGCTTCTAAACCAAGCCTGGGTCAGCAGTATCACATGGATAAGAGACTGTTTCCCTCTCATGTGATACCATTTTAGTAGAAGATTAGGCTTTTAACCCTGAAATAAAAGCAGCTTTCCCTGTTCTCCCTCTCTCTCTCTTGTTATCACTCCTGCTTTCTCTTTATTTTTTGTCTTCAGGCCCCATCAGTTAGACACGGTATCAATTCTGGCTGCTGGTCTAGTGAGCAATCCATCCTGAGACTTGATCCAGGGACTTAATTAAGTGTGAAATTGAAGGGAGAACTGGCACAAAAAATGTCCGGGGTCCTGCGAGGCAGAAATTTTCTAACTCGCTAGAAAGCAAGGTGCAGATGAATATTCTCCCAGGTGCCAGGGAGTTATTGACTGTTATTGCTTAACACCGTGATGGTGAAAGATAGGTATCCAGGAGGTATTGTCAGGGACTAGATATTTTGCTGTGGGCTTCCTGCATTTAAGTGAATACCACTCTTATCTTCGTGCTCAAGTGGATTCACAACCTAGCTGTGGCTTTGAACTTCTTGCTTCTCTTGTACAGGGTTCTGCTGCACCTGCACAGCTTTGCTGTCAGGGGCAGTGAGCCTAGGGGGCAAGTGTGACAAGGGGCTCCTGCAGGGTGGGTCTCTGCAATCGATGCTCAGCATGTGGAAGATGTTGAAGAGTTTTTTTTAGGTGAAAGTTTCCTCAAACAGGCCATCCTGTGGATGCAGACTGAGCTCATGAGAGCAGGTCTGAGCCTCACAGCTGTACCTTGGGTACATAATTTCCTTCAGGTTGATTGAAAAACTTCTAAAGAGTAATAAGGACAGTCAGTGAAACCACTGGTGCTCTAGGGTTTAGCATCACCTGAGGCTCACCTCGGGCAATGATGATAATTGCCTGTGGAGATGACACAGCAGTAAATATCAAGCCTCAGTTTAATGTTGTATTTACGTACAATAGAAGCTGACAAAGCTTCATTTCAGTACATTGCTTTTCTTATAAGCTCCCTAGAAACTGCTGGTCTGTGTACGCTCCTCAGCAAAGATTTAGTAACAGATGCTGTAGCCATGTCTAATGTCAGCAAGGTTTCATTAGCTATATATAGCGTGCTCCTCTCATTGCAGTGCCCCATGATGTTCGCTCAGAGATTGCTACTTGAAACTGAAAAGCAGAGCACTTCGTGATGCATTTTTTTGTACTTCTCTTACTCCTTTCAGTTGGAAATATTCAGCGTGGTTTCCTCGCCTTCAGTGTGAATTAGCGAGGTGCTCTTGTATTAATCTCCTCCGGGCGCAATTCCAGTTTTCTTATTTGCACCAGCTAGGATTTGACTCCAAATGTGGCTTCCACAGGACCATTTGTGGATTAACATACTGTTCTGCATAAGCATACCATAATCCATCTTTAATTGTGTTTTTATAGTGACTGTAACAAAAGACTTAGTGGTAGTGAATAACTGTAGGCCTTTGGGTTTGACCTGAATAGAAGTGAAATCTTTGCAATGAATATTGCAGAAAAGATTATTAAAGACACGGGGAATTGGAAAGTGGGATGGCATGCAGGTTCAGTTGAGGAACATCAGTTGGTCAAATATGACACCTCTGTAAACTACACTATCTTTATCTAGAAAAAACCAAGGATCTTATTTGTGGTTGTCCAAGTATTTGTTGTTGTGCCACATGGGAAATTATTAGTTTAGTCAGAGAAAAAAAGGATTAAAGCAAGATTTTAGAAGTTAGCCTACAGGGAGCTGCTTAAAGGACATGTGACAGATTTTGTTGATAGCAGAGTTGTCAGGACTAAATATGTTGTGAGGTGGAGTCTTGTGAAGTGGGTTTTGTGCCTGATTTTATTAAATATTTCCATTAGTGAAGCTGTTGCTGATGATGGACTGTGGGGAGGCATCAGCAGAGGAGGGGGGTTGGAAAGGGGGAGCAAGAGAGTGGTTTGACATGTAAGTGCAAGGTGATGAATTTATGGATTAAGATCAGGAATTTTTGCTGTGAATTTGAGCCTCACTGGCTGTCAGTGGCAGAAGTGAAGGAACTGTCTGTGTAAATCAATCACAGATGCCTTCAAGACACTGATATAATCAGAAGTGCTGTATGCAGGCTCTCACCAGCAGCCATCAGGAAGCACTAATATCATGGGACACGGTCATCTGGGAATCCTGGTGTAGTTCAGCCTGCAAGCTTCCAAAGAAGGAAAAAAATCCCAGTAGAAGCAGGTCTAGAGAAATCTGGATGCTGTAAAAATAAGGAACAGGGTTATTTTATGTGGACAAGATCTTGTGTTCTCTCATGCCACAAATTTCCTTGTTTTTTGGACTTGGCTTTGCGTAAGGTTTGGTCTGGTCTGTAGGTGCTGGAAATGCCCAACTCTGCATTTTCTGTGCTGTTTTGGGATGAAGGCTGTGTATATTGCAAATTATACGTGTATTTGATGCTAAAAGGGGACATATTGCCACTTGATAACAGAGGAATGGAATAGATATGCTTTAAATTTTATAAACACCCCCAGTGGAATTTCTTGCAACTTCTAAGTCTAGCATCTGGATGTGGTTATAATGGGAGGTAATTGGACAAGGTGTGATGCTGATTTATCCAGTTTCCATTTCTTGTGTTCAGTGTATTGACTGATCAGAAAGTGTGGGAAATACAGAACAGAAGTAAGGAAAGGAGGTGCAAACTAGAAAAAAACAGTGAACTCTCCTATGAAGAGATAATCCAAGACATACACACCAGAGGAAGATGCTTGGGAGTTGGCAGGGCTGAGAAAATTTTGAGCAGATCAGAGAGAAACCTGCAATGCATTAAGGAACTGATGGGTATTGTGGTTAGTTTATTTCTTATTTCAGGGAAAACCAGTGTACTTTTGCACTGCCTCTGCATGCAGCACACCACTGACCACTGTTTCTTTTGCTGTAGGAATGAAAGGGAGTGTTTATCCCCAGCTCCTGTCTTCTAAAGCAGGCAGGTGTTACAGGTACAACAGCAAAGGTAACTTGTAGAAGTCTGGGAGGGTTGGCCCCTGCAGAAGCAGTAGAAGGATGGCTGAAGGAGCTCTCCGGGGTAAGACGATGGGATTTGGTTGGGTAACTGCAGGTGAGAGGGGGAATAAGGTCACAGAGCCATTGAGAGGTTGGGAGAATGGGAGCAGACGCCCTCAAGACCATTACTTCTCTTTGACCTTGTCACTAATAGACTAAAACATAGATGAGGTGTGATGTTAAGACATCTATCTAGGCCCTGGCTGCTTTTGAGCTTTGCAGCCAGCCCTGTAGGGCAGGGCAGTCACCTGAGCCCTTCCTACACTAGGCAGAGCTGAGTGGGCCAGCAGGAGCTGTGCTGCCCAGCCTGGGGCTTGCCATGAAGTGAACTTCTCTTTGAATGTCATGTTGCTTTCATTAAGTCTGGAGGCAGAAGGACTGAAATGTTTTGTCTTTTCTACCTCAGGTTTCTTCATCTCTGCACTAGACTAACAAATTCCTCAAACTTTGGAAACTTGACAGTAGCACACCTCATCCTCTATTTTTCAAGCTTGGATCAGTTCGGTTTGAGCAAACACACTTGTGCTCCCCACTGGGCCAAAATAAGAAATGTGGAGGGAAAACAGAGAGAAAGATTGGTCCGGAAGATACTCAGTGCCAGGGGCTTCACATACTTTCACAGAGCTTCCAGGCTGCTGTGGAGGCTGCCTGGACCAGAGGCGTCACCATCCCTGGGCTTCTTGACGTGGTTGGTGACAAACGACAGCAAAAAGGGGGAGTTGCCCTCTTGGAATCAATAGAGTAGGCTCTGGTCCTACCATTCCAGAGTGTGTTTGGTGCAATGTTATTCCTGTGTGAAAAATACCAGCTGTTCACTTCTTGTAGGTCAAGGATGTCGCTGGCCTAGCACAAATGGAAGGTTTTGGTGCTTCTTCCTCAGAAGGGCTCTCCTTAGCTGACCTTGTGTATCAGTGAGGAATGAGGCTATTTGGATTGATACCTGTGGTTGCAGAGGGATGTTCATCACCTCTGCTGGGCATAAGTCTCTGTTTGCTGCTGGTTAGGAGGGGAAAATCCAGACAAAGGTGATGGCAATCAGTGAAACTGGAGTGTGAAAGGGAGGATCCTGTCCTCTGTGTGAAAAATTCTCCCTGTGCTTTGGAGAGGTTCTCAGCATGTCCTCCAAACTACTTCTTATAAAAATCAGTGGGTTTTGATCAAAAACATTTAACATGTGTCAACACAAGGGATCTCTTTAACTTACCAATCCAAGAAAAGAGGTAAGCCCCACCAAGGTGTGAGACTGAGGACCCTGGCCAAGACAGCAAAAGCTTTGCTGTTTAAAGAGCCAAGTTAAACAAGACACAATTAGGGATAACGTGCCCCCCACAGCTCCCAGAGGCCACTTTACGGATCCTGAGGGGGCCGAAACTGGGCCTTGCTGTGTCTTGTTTGCCTTGGCTACATAACACCTTGAACCCGTGTGCCTGTTGCTTGGTGTCCAAGGCACAAATCACACCTGCAGCAGGCTCAGGCACAGAGGGTTTTTCCTTTCTCCTCCTCTCTGTCTAAGCATGTTTGTTGTGCAAAAGTGCAATATAATCTTGGTGCTGTGGTGTTGGCTGTCCTGAGGAAGAGCGTTCACCACCTTCGCTGTGCTGACACAGGCTCCCATGTCCCACAAGCAGCTCTTTCCCTCAGGATTTGCCCATAGTCTTGGGGTTGGCAGTTGTCTTTCCCTCTGGTTAGAAATTGAGAGATTTCCAGATTGATGGCAGATAGGAGGCATTTCAGGAACTCTTTAAGTTGCCTTCCAATATTTGACCATGGCCAATACTGCAGATGGAACAGTACATTACCACCAGACTGACTTGCTCTGATATGGAAACGCAGCTGAAACCTGTTGGGAACTACAGATCACACACTCACCCTGAGCTCAGAGGAGTTTTGGGGTCCATTACAGCCTTACATAAGGAGTTTTAAGTCAGGTTGTTACTTGCGTGTTTTAAACTCTAGCAGCTCTCACTCCTAATCAGGATAATGTCTGTGAAATATGCTCCTGTAAGTGCTGGTTTTCCAAAGCTTGTCTGGACACTTCATACTCAGACTCTCTTTGGGGTTTTGGCTAAATTTAGAAGGGTCTAGAGTTATTTTTTTTTTTATTTGAAACCCGTTCCTTCTGTATGAATGCCACTGCACACAAAGGTGTTTTTCCAGCCACTACAGGGAGTACATGGAGAGGAAGGCAGGCTAGCTCCAGACTTACTGTCCAGGCCAGTCTCAGGCTGGAGGCACAGGTAATGGTTTATTTGTCCACCTGACACAGCTGGGAAACACAGACAAGCTTTCAACGCCTGCAAACTCTCCTGCAGAGCTGTTCCCTGCTGTGTATCATTAGGCCATATGGCTGCAAGAGCACCACATTAAGGAGGAGATACCCATCCCTATAAAGGTAGTGACACGTGACTGCAGAGGTCAATGTGCATCAAGTTAATCATGCTGTTTTAGTCCTGGAAAGGACTCAGAGGGGCTGAGGAGCCCCTGCTCTCAGTAACTGGTAGGTTGGATTTGCAGGCAGTGCTCAGAGGTTCTGAGACCATCCTCAGTTTAAGAGTATATCTAAGCCCATTAACCCTTTTGCTCTCCATTTTCTTGTTTAGCATCTGCACTATGTCAGCAGTTGTTTGTCTCTGCTTCTGGGCTCATCTGAAGGGACTCTGTCTCCCAGAGCCATGTAAGGACCCCTTGAGGCTCAGGAGAGGCTGGGTGTTTGTGTGGAGATGCTGGAGCGAGGGCTGATGTGGTGTTGAGGAGGTGCCTTTGTCCAGCCATCTCCTTCTGTGGCCCTTAAAATCACCCACAAATTTAAAAAAGCAGTAGCAGGAGGGACTTAATGGCTCCCCAGTGCGGGTGACTGAGAGGGAGGGGCACTTTTTCAGTTTTTCTGTTGTTTTCATGCATGCTGCTGGCCCAAGGGATGTGCCCTGGGTGCCTGCTCATTTCAGAGATGCAGATGGGGACTGTTGGAGGAATTGTAATCCCACGTTAAGCTCCTTTGGGGGAAGTTTGGTATTTCTCACACTTCTGTGCTGAGCAAAGTTTCCCAGACACTCAAATTGAGGGATGATGCTGAAGTCAAAAAAATGTTTTCTGGTGTCACTTTGCTTGTGCGAGGCCATCCAGAGCTTCGCCCTCCTGGCTGTGGGACAGTGTGAGGTGGAAGGCACTGAGGTGTGAATGGAGTCATTATCCCAGAGAGGCTGGATGATGGAGGCAGCACAGGGTGAGCTGACTCCTGTGGATGAATGAATTCATTACAGTGCACCACCTTGAATAAACGAAATTGTGAATCTTAATTAAAAGCACAGTTATCTGCTTTTATGGGCACGTGGTTTTGGGCTGTTTCTTTAGCTGTTAACAGATGGTAAAGTATTTTTTTTAGGATTTTCTTTTTGGAGGCAGGGCATTACTAGTTAGGCAGTGTCTTGGGGTGACTTTATGATGTTGTATCCCACATCACTGCTCTATGCCCAGAGATGATTCCTGAGTTTTTTTTTTTTCCTGTGCCTTTAACCCAAGTGAGCTACTCAGAAACAATTCAAGGACAGAGATAAGTTGTTGCTGTTTGTGCGGGGGGGAAAGCGAGGAAGCCATCCTCCGGCTTGGTTTTTTTTTTCCTTTTTTCTTCTCTCGGGAGAGAGTGATGGAGAGTTAAACTCCTTTGTTTCCCTGGGATTTTGGTTTTTTCTCCTTCTTTTCTTCTGGAACTGTGCAGCAACACCAAACACCTCATCCGGGAGAACCGTCCACCAAGGCCCTGAAGGTGGGCCCCGCCCCCCCACGCCAAACTTCAGCTTCAGAGAGGAGACAGACTAGACCCACGGGAGGACTGTGGATTTTTTCCCAAGTTTTTCTCTCTCTAGTGAGGAGGGGGCTTATTGTTTAGCATTATCATCCTTTTCCTGTGTGTTTGTTAAATAAATAGTTTTATCTCTTTCACTTTCCTTCAAGAAGAAAAGTTTAATTTTCCCGAACCTGGTGGGGGAGGGGTGGTTTGTAACCTGCTTTCTCT